>MQRK01239951.1:73431-90912 GCA_001938485.1 Girardia tigrina | reverse complement strand
TTTGATATATACATTCACTGATATCTTACCAATACATTCTAGTGGACTATTATTAGCACAGTGTAATTTAATATCTGCTGCTTCCAATTCCACATCCTTTAGTTTGTCAAAAATCGTCTTGATCATGACGTTCACTCTAGCTCCAGTGTCTAATAAACAGTCCTCCTTGATATGTTGTATTTTTACTTTTACACTTGGTCGACCTTGCATTTTGTTGTATACGATTTTTTAGCTTTCCATTCTTCTATGGTTAAAATTTTGGTTTCTTCGTTAGTATTTCTGTCCTCTACTGGTTCAACTAAACATTTTCCACAATTATCTCCGTATATATCTTTTTTTATAAACTTCCGAATTTTATCATTTACGTTCAATTCTACCGCTTTAATATTTTCTGATTTGTCGCTCATTACATCTATAATATCTGTTATACTACTTTTACTATAAATACCGATATTTTGGGAGTCCTTTATATTTTTTAGTTTATTGCCCCGACTGGCTCCACTTCTGTCGAGGCTCTGTCTTTTGGGTAATCTTCCTCTATTACCGATTCTTCATATTCTTCTTCAATGTTCGCTACTGATCATCTATTGTCTCCTCTTCTCCTGTCTTCTCTATCTCTATATTGTCGTTGATTGCAACCCACTCCTTGGTAATTGTTATTCGTTGATCTTTGTTGGTTTCTTCTCCTGTTTAAGTTAATACAGTTTATTCTTAGTTGGATATTTATACAATTTCAATTTCACTTATTGTTATGTTGATTGTTTTGTTTTGTTTGTTTTTTAGACCAATTGTTCAACTCCCCTATAGAAAATACCTCAATTATTTTTATAAAATAGAATTATCAAATTCTTCAAGCGAAGAAAACTCCTTTCCTATCGAAATTTTCATTTTACTAATTAAATTCAGAACCAAAAAGGAAAATACCCCATTTTTTTTAAAAAATAGAAAAAAATAAAATTTAGGGTATTTTCTATTTTATTAAAAACATTAGGGCATTTTCAATTTTGCTTCTTTAATATATTCTAAATTTTTGTATTTCAGAAAAAAAATTTTTAAATTTGATATTGATCGTGCTTGTAAATTTTAAGAAATTGTGATAAGAGGATTGTAATGAAATTAAGCCTTTCGGCTCTGAATACAAATATTCTATAATTTTGTGGTACATATATGTACCGCTAGGATCGAAAAGGTTAAATGACGAAAATCTGTGAAGTTACGAATGTTTTCCGTGTCTTAAAGACAACTCTGATTAAGTAACTACAATCAATTTCACGACCAACAATGATAGATTGATTTTAATTTGTCACGATTATTCGATCAATATTTACAATACATTGGGTGGAAAACATTTGAAAATGATTCAATAAAAATACGATGTTGAAATGATCAAATTCACACATTCTTCAACGACTGTAATTCATGATTCAAATAAAATCGATGATAAAATCCGATATTTATCATTACAGTAGATATTGTCTATATGCAAGTCGCTTGGTGCCGCAAAAAAACTTGAATATAGGCAAATCTTTACAGTAGGTATTGTCTATATGCAATTCGTCTATATGCGTCAGGAAAAGTTGCATATATGTAATAATTGCATATAGACGAATTGTATATATGAAAATAAATACGTTCGTTTCCCCCCCTTTTTTTCAATGAATGAAAACCTTTTGACATTTAGAGACATTATATACTTAAAAATGAGATGATATAACAACATACAAAACCAAAACTTAATACAAAAACATTTGTATATTACCTTAAGATATTTTGGAAAATTCTTAACTTCAGAAGCATGTCTTTTCTTGAGAAGATTTTCTTGTTGTTGGGCATATTGCTTCTGTGCATCAATTTCAATATTTTGCAATTTTTGAATCTGATCTATTCTTAAACGATGTATATTTTCTTGGTGATTCAATTGCATGTTCAATAATTTGTCATGTTGTTGAAGAATTAAAGCATTTTTCTGTTCCAGCTGTGATTGTTCTTGATTCAATTCACAGTCAAGATGTTTCATCTGAAAGATTATAAAACTTTTAAGTTAAATTATAAAGTAATTACTTGTAATCTATGGCGATTTTTGATAGAATCCCGTTTATACCTTCTGGTTCTAGCATCACTGAGTTTTTGAACATTTTTAAGTTCCGTTTCAAAATCACCAGCTTTCAGATTTTGAGAATTAAAATTCTTTTTCAGAATTTTAATATCTTTTTTTGTTATATTGTCTAAATTTTTGATAAAATTTAGTTCTTTCGATCGATTTTCTTTACAAAATTTTTCTAGTTCGATTATATTGTTTTTAATTAATTTGTCTAAATCTTTTTGTGTTGTGTTATTGAAATTGTCAAATTCCCGGCCCAGTACAAGTTTTAAAGCATCAAGTTCATTCTAAAAATAAATTCTTATGAATAAACTTTAAGAATTTTGATAAAATATAATTATAAATCATTTTAATTTTTAAATTAATTTATTATTTAAAATAAAATATAATATATTATGATTTATCAATAAGATGTAGAGATAAAAGTAAGCTAAAGTTGCAGTTAAATTAATGATTAAACTAAATGTATATTGACATTCAGTGTAAGAAATGTCACATGATCCATCACAATTTCACATTATTTGAAAATATTTTAATTTAATTTTGTTAATAATTAGCAAAAAAAGATCATTTGTTAAGAAGAATTTTAATAGTTACATATTTAACATTGATAGAAAATTTGATTTTAATTGTAAGAGATTGTTGTTAATTGACATAACATTTTAAAAAAAGGAGTCTGGAAACATGCAAAATTTTGTGACACATGGAATGCTGTATTAGATAAAGCAATGGTATGAAGTTCCCTTTGTTAGGAGGAACAAGAATCAAAAAAAATAGTAACATCATTTAAGATTAATCTAAAAGAACAAGAACGTTATCAATGATATAATAATTATTTTAGTTGCATGAATTAAAAATAGTGAGAGGAAAAAACACAGAAATTTATTCACGGTAAACAATACATTTCAAAAATCTCCTACATTTCAAATGAAGTAGGAGATGATTCCATATGTAAAAGTAAAATAAATCTGTCTTAAATTGAATAGAAAAACGTATTCCAAAAGGAAATTCGCTCTATATTTCCTAATCCCAATCTGTAATGTATACTTTATTTTTTATTAAAATTTCGACACGAAAATATAAGTTTAAATTACTTTTTATACTAAAAAACTTAGTTTATCAATTAAACTTGTTATTGAAAACCTTTTAATGAATATAACAATATATATTTTAACTAATCCATACATAGTATGATTTTATATATTCAATTTACTCTATAAGTTTATTACAAAAAAGTATCTAAGAAGTAGGAATGCTAAATAAGAGAAACTATGAACGACAATATAAGTTGATGCTGAGAACAGTTTTAGCTGCTTTCTATTATTAACTGATCAAATTATGCAACACGACTTGCTTTCTTGAGACGGTGAAACCTAAATGAACCGCTACCCTCAATTCCACAGTCTGGACTGATGACAAAATTCATACAAACTGGTATATTAGTGGATCTTAGGAAAGCATACATAAAAGTTATATATTTAAAACTACAATTGTAATATATATTAGATTATTTATTTAGTTATTGGAAAAATTCGATGACGTTATTTTACGTCATCCTGTGTTGAAACGCGGTGTCGCAAACATGTAAATTTTAATTCTTTTTCAAACCAGGATCGTAAATTCTATTTAAAACAAATAAAACTGAAAAAACTTGTTTTTAACCAATTGGAACAATATTCAAGCCAGCGACAGACGATCAACACGTGCGTCACTCAATGTTGACTGTTTACGATTGCGGATTTAAAGCAAAAGAAACAACGGAAAAAATTAATAAAGCTTAAGGTGATATTCTAAGACTAAAGAAGTGTCATTGGTGGTTGAAAAGATTTAAAAATGGAAACAGGAGTCTCTTAGATGAAAATAGATCAAGCCAACCTCGAAAATTAGTTCAGAACACCTTAAAGGCGCTAGTGGAACCATATCCTCGTCAAACAATCAAAGAATTATCGATAAATATATGGGTTGTTCATGTGAATTTAAAAGAAATAGGGAAGATTCACAAACAAGGAGTTTGGGTACTGCACGCGTTAACTGAGCACGCCCGCGATAAACGTTATACTAAAATTCATAAATAAATGCTAAAATCATCATAAATCTCCTGAATCAACATGAAGAAGACCCTTTTTGGACCGAATTATTACAGGAGACGAGAAGTAGGTCCTGCATAATAATCCAAATCGAAGAAAACAATGGCTTTCTTCCGGAGAAGCAGGTTTTTCGACTCCTCGATCATCACTAACGTTAAACAAAGTCCTTCCTTGTGTATGGTGGGATATTTCAGGTATCATGCACTATGAGTTACTGATACCTGGTGAAAGCATTAAGTGGTCGGTTGATGCTATAAAATGCGCTGGGACGTTTCAGTCAGTGCTCATGATATTCTGGAAGAATTTGGCCAATACCAATGACGACTGAACTTTTTAATATAAATTTAACTATTCTTTTCTTTATTAAATTCTTTATTCCGTACTATTTCTGTAGAATACACTGTAATTTATATAACCAGCCTCTATTCATTCTTGCTAAACAATAAACAATATGGAAACGCTATTTAAAAGGACCAAAAAATCCTTAACGATGTCAGTATGCGTATGTGTGAATGATTATGTGTGTGTGAATATATATGTAAGTGTGGGAGAAATTGTGACATGTTCATCAATATCAACGCCGAAATGAAATCCTAGCTACGCACCTGAAAGATGGTCTCCGGAACATTTTCCAGGGGATACTTTACAAAATTAACTTATATATTAATATCTATTAAATATCTATTTTATCTATTTCCAACATATCAAGCAAGGGAAGTGTTTTGCTTCTCAATCCCTATTTAAGAATTGTGCGGAACGAAGTAGAATAAAGTTTGTATCAAGTTTATTACATTAGAACAGGTGAAACCCAATATTTCCCATTGTCTTTTTTTATCTTTCCATACATATAAAAACGTCATTTGACCCTAACAAAATCTAAACACAGAACCCATGATTTATAGTGACACTAGTGCAACAATAGTGTTACAAAAATATATTAAAATTATTGATTTCATAAAGATTAAAGTAGTTTCATACAAAATAATTATTTGTACATAAATTTTTACTTTCCATTTAAATTTTCAAGCACAATAACAATTCAGATAATTAAATTTATTCCTTAGCTTCTTTCCTATTTTACATTTGAATCGATATTTAGTTCAATAATGCATGCAATGATAATGGTTAATTTATTGAAATATATTTTTTTGTTTATTGCTTCCAAATTTTATTTAAGAAATATTAACAAAAGTCCATAATTCATTAGATATTATTAAAAAATTTTAAACAATTCAGATCGATCAAATACCTCATATTATAAAGTGTAAACACAAATTAAATAGAATATTAGGACGGATGTAACTCATTCTAAATCATTCAACGTAGTAATAAAATAAACAATAATTTAATGAAATATTTATAAAAGTAAAATCAAGACGCCATTTTTAAAAATTTAATTCAATAATGAATTTCGATGTATTGTCCAGTCAGAATAAATTAACATCCCAAAGAAATGATTATGTTATCAATAATTTCATTAGATAATATTTGAAAATATTTAGCTGAGAATTGGAAAGTGAAGCTTGAATATTAATTCTCGAATCAATTATTCTTTTTAATAAGGACACACTCATCATTCTCTATCAATAATTTAAAAATCGATTGCACAGAATTGGAAAATCATTTTATTTTTACATTGTAAATTATGATCAGTAATATTACATTAATGCAATCCCATCATTTATAAATGCGTTGCATCTTTATATGTATATTTATAAACGAGATCTGAACACAAACCAAGTGATGTTTAGAATTCAGTATCAAACAAATTTCATAAGACCGAGAAATGATTTTTAAATTCATCCTATTTACATCCTAAATACATTTTTGATTGAAATTTATGCTTATTTATGAATTTTAGGACCGAAACTTAAATTCATTTCCTCTTCTTTAAAATTTCCGTTAAATTAGATTTAAACAGTGTTTCGAATAACTATGGAAAAAAGTCAAATAATTGACGCATGTCCATTAGTTTTTGTTCTGAGAACCGACTTTGTGTTTCATATAAAATTGTATATAATAAAAAATAAAATTCTCAAAAAACAAAATTAATTTACAGAACAAAGAACTTAGACTTACGTTAATTATTTGAATGAAATATCATTTTGATAACTTTAGACCTTCGCTACATCAAATATTCATTTTTAATTCAATAATCAATGGTAAAACCAGTTATTGAAGGCGCAATCCTATATCCAATTGTACAAACATTATCATCATTTTTTGTCTAACATTGAAGAAAATCTTATTTTTGTTTTTAGGATTTAAGTCACAAGATGGTATGCAAATCATATTTTCAATTTTTGAAAAAAACATAATGCATAATCGTTTCCCATTATATATGAATTTAATCCATTATATTTAATTTACAATCAGAGTATTAAATAATTTACTACTCTTTAACACATTGATTAATGGAATATCTAAATTCTACGAAAATGATATTTATTGAAAGAAAACTGATACAGGATTGTTCATAACTCCGAATGGCTTTTGTAAATATAGGTACAAAGGGTATATGAGTATAACATGCAAGTATATTTAATATCACGATTGTGGTCTCTTTAGTAGATACAAAATCTGTTAAATGTTTAATGATAAACAAACAAATTTATTAAATAAGAACGCTTGGTCAATATCATATATCGAAAAGTTGATTCATCATTAGGGACATTGCAATTCCGCGGTCCGAGAAATCTCGCGAAAAATAAAAAAAAACAAACTTATTTAATTTAAATTGCGATAATAATTTAAAATCAATATTAACAAATTTGTTTTAACATTTGTTTAAAAACATTGCATTTTTCAAAATATATACAACTTTACAATCTATTAGGTCCCTTTTACATTAATAAAGGGTACTGAATATCATATTTAAATCACAATTTTAGAAATATAGAATTTTCAAATATAAAAATTAAGAAGTAAGGTGTTTTTATAAATTTCTTTATTTATATTCACTTTATAATTAATCTATTTCCGTTAATGTCGATTTTCATAATGGATGACAGAATTTTTTTAATGTTGTGATAATATTCTTTAAGATTAGAATAACTTATTAAGCTTGATAGCAGGTTCTATCTCTGAGACGGGCTCATATCGGATATCCCTAACGTTAATGTTAACGACGATCGAACACTTTTCTTCAGATTATTGAAGACTGATTCGATTGGGTTTGAGAAGGGGGAATATGGGGGCAAGTGAACCACTTACCTATGTTTCGGATTGACAATGCCTGTGTGAATAGAGGCGCTGTCATGTATCAGATAATGTTTGGTGAGAAGGTGATGGACAAGTTCAGAAAGAAACTCTTGATATTTATCTAGATTCACACTATTGACATTAAAATGTACTGGTCCGCTTTTAGAGATAGCAATGATGATGGAGACATTTTTTATTTATATTTTTGAACATTAATTTATTTTAATTTTACAAATGGCCCTAGTAAAAACTGAAGTGTCTTAAATCAATGTAAAAAAATGTATGTATGAGTTGTGTATGTATATAGAGTATATAGAGTATGTATATAGTCACTTAATCAATTTTATAATGCCCTTATAATTTGTAGACAGGTGTATTAAGCGTAGTATATCTAAGACGTCGACTAAGATATCCGCAAAAAACCGAGTAGCAGAGTTTGGAAAAGATAAATTTCACACCGATGGACAAATCCTTTTCTTCTCATTTTGTAACATGGCTGTTGATCATGTGCGACGCCAAATAATCACAGATCATCAACAGCGCAAAACATGAAGAAGCTACACTGAAATATCAGACAGAAGCTTCCTCGGGTTGGCAAGCTAAGAGGCAGGGTGTGGTGACGACATTATTTGAACAGCAAGTCACTGCTAAAGCACAGAGAGATAATGTAACTCATGACTTTGCGGACATGACAATGCGCGCTAACAACCCCATTGAAAAAGCCGATCATCCTGAAGTCTGCAAGTTCATATCCACAAGTGGAGGTGCTGTACCTAAATCGGATTCTCTAAGCCTTCTCCATCTACTTGCCTCGATTGGGGCATGATGCAAAGTTCCGTATACCCATGGATCGACATTATCGTCGATAAAACGATAGATCTCCAAAATCGCCGCGTTTTTAACATTCTATTCAAATCAAATTCTATTCATTGAATAATTCAATGTACTGTGCCCCGGATACCAACTTACAGACAGCTTTGATGAGCCGTCCGCACCACTGCTTGTTAAAACCGTTAACGTTGACAAAGTAAACCACGGAATTGATCACACGCTCTAATTCAGTGCTACAGCGATTTTCAAATGAATATTTAGAATGTGCTGTTATTCGTATCTGTCAGTGCCTCGTACTTTGCAAAAGCGTGAAAGAACATTCTCTCTTTGCTGTGGATTAACTTTCAACGTATGCACTGTCAAGCACAGATTTTATCTCTTGCTGGTAATTCTATGCGACTGATAATGCTTGACGTCGATCATTGCGACTCACAATTAAAGTTCTGTCTCATTATGGCACCGGCTCGCCGAAATCGATTTCTTCAGCATCTACAATCACGTGCAGTTGAATTACATGCTCTTCCTCCAGAACCTGTTTTAACGCGGTGGAACACGTTGTTTGAAGCGGTCCTTTACCACGCATCCTTAATTCCGCATTATTCTGCCTTCATTTGCAAGGAACGTGAGGGAGAAGGAGGCAGCACAGCTGTTCAAAATGGTGTTTCTAATCTTGCTGCACGTGTTGTTTTACTTCTACAGTTCACTGTCCACAGAGGTGATGTGGAACGGTCATTCACTGCTTTCAACCAAGTGTTTACCTCTCTCAGACAGTGAATGAATCCGGAAAACACCGCATTTCTTTGCCACTGTATTTAAATAAAGTTTGAAGTAGTAAATTATGCCTTCTTATGGAAAACAAATAAAACCATATTAGTCGTATGAGATTTTTTTATTTTAATATATGTGAATGTTTATATTCATAGCCAAAAATTTCTTTAAGATACTTAAACAATATGGATGAAAATAACTGTTGGGAGCGTTCATAAAATATAAAATTTTTGAATCTTATCAAATTATTAAATAAACAATTAAAATCCGTAATATTGCTATAAATATGTTAAAATAAGATTTTCAAAAATTAATTTAAGAAAGAAATAAAATAAATTTTACGGTAGGGTTATTAAAAGACTTTTGTAAAGATTTATTATAAAGTAAAAAAAGTTAATTTCAAATTTGATGAAAATATTTATTTGAAATAAAATAAAAAGTAATTTAAATTTGATATTTTATTTGCGAAATAAAAGTAAACTAAACCATTTTGGTAACTTTTAAATTAAAGTAAATTAAAAATGTGGTTATAATTTTATTTTGGAAAATGTAATTATAATTTTATTTTGGAAAATGTAATTGAGAAACAGGTAAATTTAAATGTACCATAAAATTGAAAAATTAATAAAAGACGCAACAAAATCTTTGTGACAAAATTTTAATTCACTATAATAATTTTATTAAAAAGAATATAGAATTTTAATTTGTATAAAATATACTAACCAAATTTTTATTTATATCTATTTTTATTTATATTGGTTGTGTAAAAAAAGAAAGTGCAAAAGTTACTCAAAAATATTTGTTTAAAAAATTCAAATTGTTATAGAAATAAATTTTTGAGTTCATGATAATGTCTTTTGATCAAGAACCCAATAATAACTATATAGGTAAAATACTAATATAAATAATTGCGGAAAATGCAAAAATGTACCGCGGATTCCACTAAAATTTACCATGGAAATGTTGTGTCCCTGTTCATCACCCATTATATACAAGGTATATAACGACAGTGTTCATAAATAATTGGACAGTTTTCATGAATAATTGGACAGTTTTTATAAATAATTGGACATTTTCAAAATTAAACGGACAAATTTTCATAAAAAAATAAAAAATAATTTAAAATTATTTTTAAAATTAAGAAACAAACAATATAAATTCTAGTATATAAAACCTTTCGATATATTTTATTGAATTTATTACAAAGTCGATAGAAAGTATACAATTTTTCAAATACAATAAAAATGGAAAATCAGAATACAAAATGTAATACTTACGATCAACGGAAACAGAGAATAGTAATGAACGAAGAAAAATTTAATATTATTAAAAGAACATGTGTCGATTTTTGTGGAAGATATATGTAGGGTCACATTATTGGGTCGTAATTCCGTATATACCACAATAAAAAAGATTACGGAATGTGACGAAGAAGATACAAAATATGATAATTTATATAAAAAGGCGGGACGAAAAATCATAAATAAAACCAGCTACACGTGGAGATTCGAAGCATTATGTGAAACGATAATTTTTTAACTTTACAGGGATGTATAGATCTGCTACAATCACCAATTTTCGTTTCTCAAATGTATCGAGAAATGAAAACAGTCAATCTTACTCGAAAAAAGACTCAAGAAAAGATCAATTGTTCGAGTTACGGATGAGAATCGAAACGCAAGACAGACATTTTAACATATTGGGTATGACTCGAAGGATAATATTGTTTTTGGACGAATCTGGCTTCAATTTACACACATCAAAAAACTATGGTTATAGCGCTGGGTCAGAAGAGGCGATTCTGTACCAACCAAGATCACAAGGAAGAAACGTTTCTTTGTGTTCAATAATATCGAATAATCGAATCGACCATTTCAAACTCGTTGATGGTACATATAACAGGGAAATATTTCTTACATTTCTAAACGAATGTTATGAGCGCGAAGTCTTTGTTGAAAATCCAGCACTTGTTCTTGATAATGTTAGGTTTCATCACTGTGCCGAGATTGCAGACTTTTGCATTCAGAAAAATATCGAAATTCTATTTTTGTCTGCATAAAGTCCCGATCTAAATCCTATTGAAAATATTTTTTCAACAATTAAATCAAGTTTAGATCGAATAAGACCGAGAGCAAATTCCCGAAATATTCTCATTTCAAATATTTCGACTATAATTTCCAACTTACAGGATTTTACAGTATGTAGTCAATATTATCGGCATTTTTGGGAAACCATGAATTAGATAAAGTTAATTTTATAATTAAAATATTCGATGGAAATTTATTTATGTAAACTCATTTTCTAACCAGTTCTAACCTTTATATATTTTTATATACATTAATTTTTAATTATTTTTTATTTTTTTATGGAAATTTGTCCGTTTAATTTTGAAAAATATCCAATTATTTATGAAAACTGTCCGTTTATTTATGAAAACTGTTCAATTATTTATGAAAACTGTCGCTATATTTATGAAAAACCCTGTAACATTAAATGAGCAAACTAAAGAAAAATCAATTCTGAGAATGTTGTAAGTTTTTTGTTTGCATGAAGTTTAGATTGGTGACTCTCCTACTCAGATGGGATCGATATTTTATTGATTAATTATTTAAATCTAATGAGACTAATTTAATGAAATTAATGTTTAAATACTAATTAATTAAAAAATTCTATAATTATAAATTTTAATAATATTTTTTAATAAAACGATTGTAACTTATTGAATTTATTTTAATTTAAAACTAATGTTTATTTTAAAATTTACTTAATGCATTTTTATCCAATAAAATTTTGAGAAATTAAAAGTTAAAATTATTTTTATCTCAATAATTAAATCAAAGATTTGAATATAGATACAAAAAACATATTAATCAATAACGATACTTTCCGCAGATTATGCAGCTGAAAATGAGTCTGTTTGTGTTTTTAATAAATGTTTTCACGCAAAAAGTGATGTTGCTAATAGTGTATATACTACGATCGCACATATTTGATGCTGATGTTAGAAATTCATGGTATGTTTAGATCTAAATCCAAAAAAATATTTGGTTTGTTGTTATTATCTCTTTTATAAATATAGTTGTGAGGAATATTTTTAATTTGGTATTTAGAAATGTGTTTCGCTCATCCAGATGGAGAATTGGTATTTTGGATGTTCAAATGAGTTATTGTACCAAAATGATTTGCATTTTAAATTACAGTTTTAAATTTTAAACTATTAAAAAATTATTAATTTTATCTAAATTTTTAAAACCGATTGAATTAAATTTCTTTGTAATATCTTTGTAAATTTGAGATAATCAACTTATTTTGAAAACAAAATTTGTTAACATATAAAAATATTCAAACAAATACTCGTTAAAAACATTTTAAACTAATACAGTCAACCCCGGGTTTAACGGAAAACACTATGATCGAGAAAATATTCGTTAAAATGGGGTTTCCTTAAAGCGGGGTTTGACTGTAATGGCCTATCCATCCCAAATTTTATTTACTTTTCATTTTAAAAATTTAAAGAATAAAAATTCATGTACTTTATTGAAAAACATTTCGTTAATCAAAACACAAAAAACCATCCAGTGTGGTTTGACATCGTCGACTTAAGGCAGATCTCGCCAGAGTGGCTTCTAAATCTACGACTGAAATTTTTCCGGATATTCCGCGTTCATTGCAATACTGACGAATCAGAGAGACCAGCAATTGCTTCAGATTGTTATACTGCTTGTGGTTAGAGAGACTCATTTGTTTCATATTCTCCTTCGTTATTCTCACTTCGAGCTTGTTTAAGAATCTCTTCATCAGTAAGAATTCCTTCCGTCGTAATATCTTCATCGATGTTAACAAATTCTTCCATATATGATGTTAAACTGAACGTGGAACCAAAATCTTGCTTAGAACTTCCCAGATGACCTGCATTTCAACCAAATTTTCCCGTGGTTCAGTAAATTCTACAGGAACAATGATTATTTATTGTTGAAATCCCACCTTTCGAAAACAATTAGCGACAGTGACTGTACTGTCACTTTCCCATGCTTTTCCTGCCAGATAAATAATATCCAAATATTGACTCGGAATTCTGCCCATGATTTCTTTAATTCAATATGAAGAAGAAGGCACTTCACCAGGGAGCTTCTATAGTGCATCTTAAAAGCTGAAATAATTCCTTGATCGCAAGGCTGACTAAGTGACGTAGTATTACGTGGAAGGAAAACCAATTCAATAGTTGAAAGCGGCGGCGCAGAGTGGCTTGAGACATTGTCGACAATTAGTAAAATCTTGCGATTTTTTCGTGTCATTTGCTGATCGAATTTAGTAAGCCACTCATTCCAAAGAGAGCGATTCATCCAAGCTTTGTTACTACTAGCATATTGTACTGGAGATCTCGCTGCATCGATAAAATTAAAAAGACCAAGTGTATCATAGGTAAATTTTCGGTAAGGCAGGGTTTTGATTTTGTAAAATGTGATAAACGTTCGTTAAATCGAGGTTTTCGTTAAAATGGGGTTCGTTAAAGCGGGAGCTTATATACATACAATGTACGGGGTTTCGGCAGGGGCTTCACTATTCTTTCATTAAATCAGGGTTTTCGTTAATATGGGATTCGTTAAATCGGGGTTCGGCTGTATTCATTAATAAAAATATTTTAATATATTTCCACATTTTAAAAAAATAAAAATTCCCATTCTTGACTAAATATTTTCAAATATAGCCTGATGAAACTGTTAACTGCACAATCATCTCTTTCTAAAACTAATGTTAATTTATTCTGACGATGACAATGGACAATCGATTAAATAATTTTTTTAAAAAAATGATATCTTGATTTATTTTATTGATTTTTCATCATTTTTCCATATTTATAAAATGTTAATATATTTTTAAGAGCGAAGTCATTAAGAAATTTGCGGCTTTTCTTATTAACGCATTAACTACTTCTAGAACTGGAGATTTTTACAAAAATAAATTCTTTATTTTAATAGTGTTATAAAATTAATTAATTAATAAAAGATAAATTTATTTTGAAACTCTCACCAAATTAGAATTATAAATAATGTGTTACTTGATTTTTTTCTTCCAACTGCTGAAGATATTTTTTATGCTGATGTCGAATTCTCTTAAATCCATTCATTTGTTCACGCCAAATTTCATTTATATCTGAAGGACTTTTAAATTTATCTTCAGAACTTTCTGAAGACGATGATAATGTTCTGTTACTGCTAACTTTCAGAGTAATTATGTGCAGATTTTCCACTGATTTAAAGTCCATACTTTGTTGTTGTCTAGTTAGTCTGGAAACTTTGCTATCATTACCACTTTTAGAGATGTCTCCTACGAAGAAATTGATTATAAATGATTTTCATGAAATAATAATATAAATCCAATAAATGTTATTTGTATGAATAATGATAACATAAACATTTAACTAGTAAATAAAAAAATTAAATTTTTTATATACATTCTTTATGCAGAAAGAACTCTACTTTACCAACAAATTTTTTAAAATTTAAAAAATTTTAATTAAAAACACATTAAAAATTAATATAAACAACTTATAATTTATAAGTAGACATCTTGAAATTAATATTGTTCTGGAATTCCGAATTTTCCGTTTTTCCCATTTTGGGATCTTAAAAAGTTTTTTGTGATCAAATTTTCACATAATCATTTATTGTCATCGAGAATGAGTAAATACGCAAAGTTTGAAGAAAATCGATTGAGTAAAAAGCATTCAAAAATAGGTTTCTAAATCCCATGTATATATATAGAAAGTAAGCTAATGAAAAGAATTGAAAAAGAACGCAATACAATGATTGCTTGATAGTGAATATAAAAATAAAAGAATTTATTTTCAAATATAAGTTAATAATAGTGAAAACTCGAAGTATCTTGATTCATTTTTATTGAAAATATAAAAAAATAAATAATAAACAAGTAAAAGCCACGCTAAAATTTTCAAACATGGCGTTCGATAATTGCATGCCATGAAGGGTGGTCATACTCATTATTGAACAATTCGTAATATTTGAACTCAGTAGTTGCTTTTTATATTTTCTAGCTTGGTAAAATTAATTTGACCGACATAGTATTATAGATTCAATTCTATAGTTTATTTAATTATTACAATTTATTTTCATATTTGCGAGATTTTGAAATTTGGAGCAAGTAATGATTGATGCAGTGGAATATCACTGATTTATAAAACTTTCTGGTTAAGTATGTCCCGAATAACCACATTTATTACCAATTAGAGAAAAAAAGGAAGACTCTTCATTACTGTTTAAACAAGGGATATAGTCAGTTTTTGATGACCACAGGACTAGGCATCCATGTGAAAGTTTTGTCAGAATAAAAGAAAATTGCGAATCTTTACAACCAGAAAAGTCTAGAATCACAACATCAGCATTGGTTGATGTTATGAAGTTGAGTCAAAGAACCATACAAGTAAATCTGCATAAATTGGAAGTGAGAAAGCTGGCATCTACATATGTTTCGGGCTTTTTTCATCAGAGATATGTGAGAAGAAGCTGGAGTGCTCTTATGGAAACTTTTCTTTTCAAAAGCATTGTGAGGCATTCCTGAGTAAAACCATCATGCAAGATGAAATCCATCTCAGACTGAATCTGTCAGAGTCTAAACGCGGGTCAATTGAGTGAAAAATTCCAGATGAATCAAACTCTATTGTTTGAGATGCCCAGGATGTAATCCATGTATATTTTTTTGAAAAAAAATATTAAACTGAACTTTGAATACTAATATGATATTGTGTGTAAATGCCGATACCCTTAACGAAAAGAACGGGGAATTCTAACGGTGAGCCGATAAAAGGGCCCCGATAAAGCGCCAACCGATAATAGGGCTCCGACAAAATATTTAGTTTTAAATTGAATATAAGCCGGAAAGAAAACTGCTGCTTCTAGAAAAACACCATTTTTCGCTCTTTGATATATTTGTCTAGGCTTTTCAACAGTACTCAAAGCTAGTTCTCGTATGGTATGTACAATGGACACTCTGCAATGCTTCATTTATAGCTGGACTCGGTCCATGTGAATTTTTAGCTATCACTTCTCTTTCACCATTAATAAGTAATCTTAGTCGACCCTTACAGTTTTTTTGAATGCATCTCCATGATTCGGAACTTCATTTTTTTAAAATAATAAACATAAAAAAAATACATTTTTACAATCTTTTAAAAATTATAATATATATTTTAAAACTTATCTTAAAAAAAATTTATAAAGATAAGTGCAGAAATTCATGAACAATCATTTGTACATTATACACAGATTAATCACAAATATTTCAATGAACTAAGGAGAACGGTTGATATGTCGAAGTACATAAAAATAATATATTTTAAAAAGGATGAGTTTCATTTTCTAAAAAATTCCTTTGACCTAACACTTTTGAATAAAAAATTGTTAAAGAATTATTTCGTAAAATTCTTATTAATACTGTATTTTATTACCATCACAAATAAATATGATTTAACTTGTTGAAAAGAAGAAAAAAACAAACCACGATTTTCATACACATTAGATTAAAGTGTTCAATCGTCTTTAATCTCAAAAATAATCTTGTACATTCAGTATAAGTAACTAATTTCATATTCTTCTTGTAATAAAATAAAAAAATGATGGTCAAGAGAAAAACAAAAATAGTTTTAGAAAACTAGAAATTATCGAAAAAGAAAAACAGACAGTTTCAATCTTCAACATGAAATTTCTGAGAGAATACATTCCAGATTGACGATGTTTTGGGTCAAATTTGGAGGTTTGAGGTACAAATCAAATGATAATTGTCTACTAATTTTTTGAAAAGCAATAATATCTTAACATTTTTATTATAAAATAAATATTTACATCATATTTTCATAGCATTATTGAGTTTAACTGATTAACAAGTAAATATTTGAAAGAAGATTATTTTTGTTATGTTTGTTTTTCACAAACTATGATGCTATTCGTTATGTAATGAAACCTTCTAGATTTATATTTTTATTACTCAATATTATTTTTGAAGCACAATTAAAACAGTAGAAACTTTGTCACTGATAAATTAAACAAGGAGGAAAGATTGAACATTAAAATTACAAAGTTAAATATTCAGAAGTATTTATATTTAAAATAGAATCTCTTCTGTTTCAAATGATGACTTTTCTGTTTTACAAAAGGGCTTTGATTCACATTATGAGAAGCAGTTCTGTGAATCCATTATTGATAAGAAACACATTAAAAACATTTAGAATGGTCAAAATAAAGCCGTTTCAAATCTTAAAATCTTGAATTAAATTTTTAAAATATTTTACCATTATTATCCAATAATATCTTAAATAATTAAAATATGTAAAAAAATAATTCTCTTAAAATTAACTTTTTCTAAAACTAACATAAAAAACAAACATTAATTATAATTGGTGAAGCATATTTAATAATTAATTTCTTCAAAGAGCTTTATCAAAACTATTTTTCAAAAAAAATTAATATATATATATAT
>MQRK01239951.1:41286-69306 GCA_001938485.1 Girardia tigrina | reverse complement strand
ATATATATATATATATATATATATATATATATATATTAATGTCTTCTAATCTTTGTATTTATTTATTTATTATATTTTCATTACCTTTTAACAGAATAATTAATAACCTATCGATTTTGATTCAAAAATGATGATTTATCATGTTGTAACAGCAATAAAATTATGTAGTAATAAAAATGCAATGTTTACCAAGATTAAATTTAATATAAAAACCGAAACCCAGATCACTGAAAATTAATAATTATTTTAAAAACATTTCAAATAATAAAGTTATTTTGAAGCTTGGGGATAAAAAACACAATTAAAATATTATCAAATAGTTTCTTGCACCGAATAAAGCGTTACAATCTTACTTCTTAATCTGATGATTATTATTAAATACAATATAATAAATATTTTGCAATTATATGTAAATCTGAGATATACATTATTTAAAAAAAAACAAAGTTAAATTGCTTGTATCATTTTTTGATTGTTAAGAGCACTGATACAGTTGTTATTAAAACATTTATTATCATTACAATTAGAGTCATCTGTGAGATGAATAACTCTTTTCTGAAGAGTCACAATAATTGTGATTGGAATTATTCCAATTTCAACACACTAAAAACAATATACCACATTCTTACATAATTTAAAATATTTTTCATATTGATGATTAAAAATTCAAAATAAATTTGTATTACGAAAAAAATAACTTATACTTAAGTACAAAATATCACTGACGTAAAACGAAGTTTTATTATGACTTAAATCAAAATAATTTTGTTTTATGACAAAAATAGATAATTCAGAAATAGAAACACTTAATAAATTGAAATTAATTAATAAGTCGCGATAACCTCAATTTTAAATATAGGGCTTCAAATTTAATTTATCTGATACAAAATTAATTAAATGTCCAATATATTTATATTGTTAAGGTTTTGGTGTTTAAACAATTACAATTGAGTCTCACTCTTCTAGGTGACAATGACAACTTAAATTATACTCAAACCCATACTTTAAACTGACACGAAAAATTTTGAAAGAAAAATACAAGAGTAACTCGAGATATAAAGTAGATGTAGAGATATTGAAATAGTAGTGATTTTCGAAAAATGTTCAATTTGATAATTCCTAATTTTTTATTGTCCATACTTTCCTTTTGCACGTGATTGTGGATATCTTCGAGAAAAGAAAGTTAAATACTACCGTTAGTAATGTAAGAGATTTTGCTAGAAATACGATATGATCATAATTTTCAATCTACTACTGAAGCATCATTTGGTAATGTTGTCAATGAAAATATGCAAAAGTTGGTATCCAATCGACATCGTTGAAGTGTAATATGTAAATACAAAATTATGATTTGATTTTTTTTAATAAAATAACTTTTTGGGAAGTATGAGCCAATGTTTTTAATATGACCTTCTGTATCGAATTTCGAAAGAAAGTAAAAACGTGAACCGAGTATCAGATAATATATATTTATTAATATCTAAGATAATAATATTTATTTTTGGTAAGATACATTCTAACAATCATTGCTTTAAAATAGAAATTAGAAATATATCAGACTTTAACCCTTAAATGCATGATTTTTTATTTTTTCATGAAATATTTTTTTCTGTTTAGATTTGATGTATTTGAGATTGGGAGTTTTGACATGTTTTGTTATAATCGTCATAGACAAAAATGTACAAAGATAATTTATTTACAAAGGACAGCAATTATTTACACAAACTGGATGCATGGCACTTTCAAACGTTTGTTGTATCATTTTTGATACAAGATGCATTCAAGGGTTAAATCAAGTAAATGTGTTTTACATATTTTAAATGAAATATAAAATATTTTATTATTTTTTTATATTTTTTTTATTATTTTCAAATATCCCTCGATATTCACTGTTTTCTGGAAAAGATGTAGATAACCAATATTACGATTGCTAAATGATCCCCAAATCATTACTGGTTGCACTATCGGCAAGTAACAAAAATCTATTGATCTTTAATTATCAAATCAATGTAGTCTAACTTTCCAAAGTAAAATTTAAGTTCTACTTTGCGCTTATAAGGAGTATATAAGCTTTATAAATATTCAAGTGAAAGATTTTTATGTTGGTTGCACAAATTAATACGCATAGCCCTTTAAACTTTTTTTAAAATTAAATTAAATTTAAAATTAAACTTTCAATTCAAATTTAATTAATTTTTCGGAATTGTAGCAGATTCTAAATTGATTCAAAAATATTCCATCTTCGACTAATTTGAGGTAGCTGTGCTATTTCTCAGTGACAAGAGTCGATATATGTTGTCACTTCTAAAAGAGTTTATTTCAGACCCTTGAAATTTTCTATCTGAACGTTGATTCAAAACATTAAAAAAAATCTGAACTATTGATGTAAATATTTTTTAGCTTTCCGACATTGGTTTTTTGAGAATATTTTTTTTTCAAACGAGACATTGATAAAAAGATTTTGTAACATCACTTAAATTTTCCTTCTTTCTTACTTTGAATGTGTAACATACAAATGTTTTAAATTAATGCTAATTATCTACGATAACCTTTTTTATGAAAATAAAGAGTCACAAACATGTTAGAACCTGCTGCGAAAAATACATGGCTTCCTATACAAAGGTGGACATGAGATATATATTAATGATGTTGGGCTTAAAATAACTTATGAATTTCTTATAAATTTCAACTATAAATGTTACCTGGTATTGTATTTGTTTCTCCTGAAGATGTATTAGATATGTTTCAGATACTAATTGAAACATTTCCTGTTGATGATAACTATGCAAAGATAGTAATTTGAATCAAGGGATTAGATATTAGGTAACAGGCAAAAGTCTAAACAGGCACTACCTAAAGTTTGTTTTCTTTTCTAAGCATCCTAGTATTTGGTTTCTTTGTAGTGGATTAATTAAAGATATTACTATTCATAAACTAACCCTTAAAAATGGAAGAAATGGAAATCCAGAACCTCGGAAGAAAGAATATGCAATATTATCACAAAAAGTAGCTTGTACTGTAGCAGAAACTTATAATGAGGTTGAAAAAGTTTCTCATTTACCTAGATTTGCAATAAACAAATTGCTAATTTTTTTACTTGTGTAATTAAAAATATAAAACAATGTTGATTTGCAATAAACAAATTGCTAATTTTTTTACTTGTGTAATTAAAAATATAAAACAATGTTGATTTCTAAATAAATGTATGCTACAGCAATACAACTTTATACATTAATATAAATTGTATTGTTGAACAAAAAGCTTTTATTGAAAAATAAAGATGCTAAGATGCAATTTTTTAAGATGCATTTATGCTATAAAAATATCCTCTTTTTGTATTAAGAACATATAAAGAATTAAAAAGATATTGCAATAGAATAAATATGGTTGGGTATTTATCAATAATATATAAAAGAATTTAAGAAATATTTACCCAAAAATACTGTTTATTTTAAATTTTTTTATAGATATAGTAATTATAATTAAAATATTATGTATTCAGTTGAAACAAATTTTATGTGCAGAAACGGCCTAGAACCAGTAATATTATTTATATTAATTATTATTTATTAATATTAATTATTCATTTCATGGATAATAATATTGTAGTCCGAGACACAGCTCGAGTCAGCCGAGTCCCAAACCACTCTATTGTAGAGAGGTCTGTTTTCCAAAGGGCTACATTGGATGCTGCTTCAAATATGTGTAGTCGTCCCGCTGTCTCGGTAGACTCCCCCAAGACTCGTCCCACCGGTGTAACGACGCCGACGTTCGGATGCCCGGTGTGACCGAGGGGCCGTTCAGTGCGGACCGCGATCGACAGCAGTAGCGACCGTAATGTCTGGCCCCGTGTACCCGAGTACACGTGAATCCGTGAAACTTGTATTCGTGCTACTCCCGCGTGGCGTGGCAGCTTGTTGGTGTAAAGGAGTTTTATTCTGTTTTCTTGAGCGGTCGATTTCATTAATTCCTCAGTTTCATTCGTGCAGAGTCGGGTCGAAAATAATGAAGGAACTTAATTCAAAAGATGTCTCTTTGCCAATATCCATTATAATTTGATTTGTTTAATTTTCTTCAAATCGATTAGAAATACATTAATTTTTTTATTCACAATTACAGTCAAATTCAAATGTTCACTAATTTCTGAGTTCGATTAAGCAAAAAAATGTAATTTTGATTTTTTTTTATTAATCTGACATTGACGCGAGTACCACAAATGTAGAAAAAGTGTTCGTATATAATTGCCCGTTGAAATGGTCATCTCAAGAAATTATAACAATAAATATAAAATTGCCCCTGTAAAATACAAATTTTTATTTCTGTAAAAATATATAATTCTTAATGATTCAATATGCTACAAATGGCCATAAAACTTCATTCAAGAATGAATACCTGACGATTTGGAGCTGGAAAGCATATTATTCTTCTCGGTTATAAGTTTAACACTGTCTGACTGGCTGTGAGATAATTTCGCATCGAATTTCACAGGAACATTATTTTGCCTTGCATTAGTCACTTCAGTTGGACTTTGTTTTTTCTTAAATAATGAATAATAATGATATAATTATATTAAAGCAATAATAACATTTTTATAGAAAATAAATGTAAATCAGACTAAATAATACGAATAAGTAAATGATATTCAAGTTGTTTTTAAGTATTTAAAATCTTTTGAACAATAAGGTGTATAATTAAGAACGCCATTAAAATCAAATTTTATTGTCGCAATAAAATCTTTTCGACAATTAAATAAAGTTACTCTCAGACCAGCATTCCCTATGCCAAATGTGGATGATATGTTGAACACATTGAATAGTGCAAAGTATTTCACTACAATTGACTTGAGAAACGCATACTATCAAGTTAAACTTGATGAAGAATCAAAGATTAAAACGGCATTCTCGGCAAAGAATGGTCAATATTGTTTTAAAAGAATGCCTTTCGGAATAGCAGCCGCTCCGGCCACCATCTTCAGGCTGAATTAGAAACAATTTCCCTGTCTTATATATAGCAAATTGATGATTATGTAAACATCTTGTGTAATAACTAATTAAATATTTTCAACAAATTGGAAGAGAAACTTGTTTGTACATTAATGGACGGATTAAGTGATTTAATTAATAATGCTTCACAAGTAACTCTTTCCACATATTTTTTAAAAATACTGCACAATATTTTAAAATTAGTTGTTTTCACCTGAGAGAAAAGGGAGTCGTTACGAGGCAGAGATTTATAGAAAGAAAACAGATACAGGGCTATATACTACTACTAAAAGCTTTTAAGTATAATAGAAGTATGATAAAAGGTTTGTTACTGATGTGTTGGTCTCTATCATCAACATATGAAAAAGCAGATGCAAGCATAGATAAACTAACAGAACTATTGCAGAAAAATGGCTATTCGAAATCATTTTTAGAGAAATTAACTAATGAGACGATAGATAAATTAATGAATAAAGAACATGAGGGTTATGAGGGGTTAGTTTTAAGTTTCGCCAAAATAGTTTATTATTTTTTTTAATTTGAAAATTTAAAAGAAATAAATTAACAATTACAATGTAAGTAAAAATATGATAATAAATACTTATTTAAAATATGTTTACAGTAATAACAATTAACATATTTTAATAAAAGTTATAGAATAAGCTAAATAAATTTTAATTAATGGATTAATATTTTCCGAAATAATTTTTTAATAAAATGGTTATTGTAAATTTAAATTAGTTAGTTTTATGATCAAGTTTCGTAAGAATTTGGTTATATTAAAATTTGGTTATATTAAAAATTTGTAAATTTTTGTAAGAAAATGTAAATTATTTATGGGTAAAATTTTTGTAAAAATATAAGATTATATATTGTAAAATTCTTTGTAAAAAATATAAGATTAATTAAGATTTATTATTGTAAAATTTTTGTAAAAAAAATGTAAGATTATTTTAGATTTAAATTTTTGTATATTTTCAAAATTTAATCGAAAAATCTAATGAACTAATTTTGGGCGAAATAATTGAATTAACAAGAAATTTGTTTAAGTATATGAATTGTAAATATTAATAAATTTTTGGTGGTGTTAAATTATGGCTTTAGAATGTGATAATAATGAAAGTGGCATAAACGCTACTTACAAGGGTAAAGACGAAGTAAAACCCGATAAATTATCTAATGAAAATTCTAATATTGGATATACGCTAATCGTTCCTTATTCAGAAGGTTACAAAAAATTTAAATCGTCTATTTTAAAATCAATCGATAGTAAAAATTTGAATTTAAAAATCATTTCTAAATCTTACAAAATTCAAAGTATATTCAGCAATAAATCTCGTACTCCTTTGAGTTTATGTTCCAATCTGGTTTATCAATTTTCGTGTAATGGGTGCAACGCTACATACATTGGAGAGACGTCTCGTCATCTCTGTAAACGGATTCAGGAGTATGGACGATTGGGTAATGGGAGTAATATTGCTGGACATATGAAGGGTTGTAAATCGGAGGTGAAAACAACTAATTTTAAAATATTGTGCAGTAATTTTAATATTTGAAGGTTTTATTCTGGTGACTTTTGAACCTATACAAATTGCTTTCAGGTTAAAATAAAAATTTGTTATTTAGAGATTTCAAGTTTTTATTGTTAAATTATTATTAAACTGGGATGAAATTATGCAAAAAATTTTATTTTATACAAATCGTGGAATTGGTTCATATGTTATAGTCATTTATTTGAAAAAGCCATTGATCGATGAGGACTACATTCCTGAAAGTAATGTAACCCAGTTAGTAAATAATGCTGAACTTTCAGACCTTATACGTGATCTTTCTTTGATAGAAGGATAGTCGGACCTTATTGTTTAATTATTAAAACAGTGGAATAAATTACCTCCTGGTGCTAAAATATTCAAGTTTCACTTTAGATACAAGGAGTTTATGCAGTACTTTACATCTGGTGTTAATAATTTGTATTATGATGCATCAATAACTGAACTTTCTTTAAATAAAAGAAAGTGATACCAGATACTTTTTAAGATGAATATTTTATTTGGCTTAACATTTATTCTTTTTCATTAAAAAGTCTGAATGGTCAACTAACACATCGGATGACTTCTGTATTTATATCGATGTTTAAAATCAAATTTCATGTCTAAAATATTATATTTTATCTTTCTTTTCAGTCATAGAAAAAAGAAATAATTTTATACTTATTTTAATATGCAGTCTATAAATAAAATATGGGATACGGTCAAAATATCGATAATCGAAAAAGGACTTTTTTAATTTAAATATTTTAAATAGTGACTTAATGAGCAACAATCAACCTATCGTGAAATCTGGAGACAAATCAATTTTTAAGGCCCGAACTTTCTCCTAGAAGTATTGAAATAGATTTTGAATTAGCTTCGAAAAATACAATAACAGAAGAATTTCTAGAACCCCAAATTTATGGCCAATACTTTCATTTGGGACAATCGATTTGGAGAAAAATACAGGGTGAAGGATTAAAAATCTCATATATGCAGAACGCAAATATCCGCATATCAATGCAGATGCTCCTTGCATTAGATTTTATTCCAATAAATGAAGTAAATGATGCTTTTTAAGAACTTGTTGTAGTCTATCCTCCACTAGTACCTTTAATAAATTATTTTGAAGATAATTATCTAGGTAGGATACATAGAAGATGGGTGCGAAGAATCCCACTACTCCCGATAGAAATGTGGAGTGTACAAACAAGACAAGAATTGGGACTTTCTCACACAAACAACCAGCTTGAAAGTTGCATGCTTTCATTTAAAGATTTACTGAGACTTTGCAACGAAAAGAATCTTTTCAACAAGTAAATTTTACAAGACAGAGATTTTGTTCAAAAAATGAGAAAATATTCAGCCCTGAATAAAAGAATTACTGTATTATAACAAAATCAAAATCAATACAATTTACGAGAATTCTTACAAGCCATTGCCTATAACTCGGAAATAAATGTACCTTATTTGTTTCATTTTTTATTTATAGTTGCATTTGTATAATTATTTCTCTTTTTATTGTCGTGATTTTGATTGACGCTATTTGGAATATGTCGCTACTTTGATCGTCGTAATTTTGAATGCGAGACAAAAAATAAAAATAATATATACGCAAAATAAATTACAAAAGTATCCATGCAAACATTTTCTTAAAAATATGAATAAATTCGTTTCAAACAGTTGCTTTTATAAACTTTATTAACGCCATTGGTTTACATTTAAGTGTAAATACATATTAATATAAGAGTTTTCGAATTTCCTTGATGATAATTAAAAAAACTGATGAATCAAAAGTATCCACCCAGAAAAGAAAGTATGCTATAAAGAGATGTTTAACATTACATAGTTATTCTAATATCAATAAAATCTTTGATTGCAATAATATTTGTGCTTCACTGTTTTCTGTTCCAACCAGAATAATAATGGTATGCCTAAAAATAAAAATTAACGGAAAATGATGGGAACAGCAGTAATAACACTTAGAAATGAAAGTTATATTACAGAGATATAACAGATAAGTTAGACATACTCAAATCAACGATATATGATATCATAGACTGAAGAACTTTTCAAGATATGGCCAGTCAAGAACAACCAAAAAATGATAGATTGTAAAATTGTCTTTATTATTGAAAGCTCCAACACACTAAATGTCATATATGTGAAGAAACAGCTTTCAACGAAGTGTATTATCGGTATGAGTATTTCTACTGTCAAGAATAGGTTAAATGGGACTAAACTTTTCTGAAAAACTTGCCTGTAAAAACTGTTCCTTAAAAAGGCACTTCAAGCAACGTTTAAAGTTCACAAAGAAGTATAAAAACTAAATTGTTACTTAAACTGGGTCTGAGTTTATGTTCCTACAGGACAGTAATTCAAATCATACAGCAAAGAATACCAATAACTGGTTAGCAAGCCAGCAAAAATGTTTTCTAGATTGGCTGTAAATAGTTCTGATCTTTCTGGTCTTTTTGAGAATCTCTAGGTTTAGTTAAGGAAGACAATAACGAAAAATGTAACTAATATTAAATCTCTCCTGAGATGTAGAAAAGATGCAAAGAAAGCATACCAAGAGACATCTGTGAAATAGCGGTAGCTTCAATGCCACCAGAATAGATTTTATGATTACGAACAAATGAGGCTGGACAACATATCCTATAAATGTATATTTTTTAATCTGTCTGGATATTTTTTATGCTTCACTTTTTTAATTATCATCAAAACTAATTATCACAAGGAAGATAGACAACTCATATTAATATTTATCACTTAAATGCAAACCAACAGTTTTAATAAAGTGTATCGTAATACCATCTATTTGAGACAAATTTATTCATGTTTTTTTAAAAAAAATGTCCGGATACTTTTGAGCGTAACTATATAATACACAGAAAAGTTTTATTAGAACCAATATTTTATTTAATTCCGTTATTTCTGTATTTCTGTCTGACATATATATAAATTATTGTTTTTTTTGCTCAATAGAACCATCCGATGAAATTTAAGGATGAACAAAATCTATAATAATTACAAATATCTAACTAATATAGCATGAAAACCCATGAAGCATCCGAACATGGTTGGTCGTTCTCTACAGGTGTCTCTAAAGAGAATATAGCTCAATGCAATTGAAAGATATTGGAGACTCACTAATTCCGAAACAATTAAAATTATTAAAAAATATTTAAATAAGTAATTATTTGTATTCAATTTTAAAAATAAAAGATCAATTTCTAAATTTCCGATATTTTAGAACGGACGAAAATTCTAATCAAAACAACAGCGAAAACAAAACTTTGGAATAATTAAAATTAGAAATTTTTTCTATAAAATAGATAATTAATAATGAAGAAATAAGTTCACAAGTAACGTACAAAATTAAAACTAAAATTTCTAAATACCCAAGGATGATGAAATCTTTCAGATAAAAAAGAAAGGTTGAAGAAAATTTGGAAATAAAAAATAACACTCCTTAAATGTTAGTGCGTGATTCCTCGTTTACTCAAAAAATATTTTCTAAGTTTAGAAAAGCTGGTTTAGCAGTGATTGTTTTTTATTCAGTATCAGTACCTCGCGATATCTTTATGGATACGCGTTCATATTTTAATTTAATTGTCATAATAAATGTGTATTGATTAAAAAAAATCAATTTTTATTTGAATTTTTAATTATAATTAATCGTAATGGCTTGTCTACGATTAATTATTATTTCTTCTTTTACCGTTTTTGACTTCTTTCTTAAAAAAATAAATAAAATCTTTGATCCGTCTTTCTTTTTAAGGAAAACTGAATATAATTCTTTAAAAATAATCTTAAAAAAATAATACACAGAAATAAAAAAATAAATACTACGAGGAAAACTTTTACAATTATTAGTGAATTAACCTTTCACACATAAAAGAAAAATAAATGTAATACCTTTACATAAAAAATGTTTGAGAATGATACATTAAAAAAATAAAGAAGGTAAAAATGTAGTAATAGAAAGAAGATAAAGTTCAGAGTATCACAATTATTAATAACAATAATAGTAATAACATATTTTTAATATCAAATTATATAGTATACTATTATATTCTTTCTTATTATATTAAATGAAGAGTTATAATTAATTTATTAATGCAAATATTACTAATTGTTACTTTTTATAATCAATTATACAATAACCATCTTTATATTTTTTAAGGCAAGAATATTATATTTTCATGACTTACAATTTAGAAGGTATTATACAAAAACTTTTTTAAGAATAAAGTTACAGATTTTAATGGCTGATTTATAAATAATTTAAAATATATTGAAAAAATTTATCCATGAATTTATTTAGAATTGAATTTCTTCAATGATTCTTTTAAAATGTTTCTTAGAAAATCTTCATTATTTTTTTATATTTTAAAATAACCCTGTAATTAAATTAAAATTTTATTTATAATTTTAAATAGAGTTGAAAGGAAACTTATTGCGTCGTTTTTAAATTGACTAAACTTTTATAAATGACTTATTCAAACTCGTTGAGAGTCAACGTTATGATTCTGACATATACCAAAACGGCAAAACATATCAACAAAGCATCAGTTGAACATTTTACATAGTTATAATTTAGTTTTGCCTCTATCGGCTTGTAAAACAGCTTTAATGCGACGAGGTCTTGAGTTTGGTCTTAATATTTTGAACATTTTTATAAGTTTAAGGGAAATACTAAATTTCTATAAGAACATGTAGTTACCATTCACACAGGCCAACTTTGATTTAATAGATTCTGAGATAAAGATTTGAGCTTCACAGATGCACCTTGTCAGACAGGAGTTCCGGTATTTATAACATTAGCTAGAAGCTGAACTAAACCTTCCGAGAGAAACTTGCAGGTTTAAAGTTTCACGTACAACCATTACAACCAACATTTGTCAAATTGGTTTTGTTTAAAAATTGTCTAAATTTACATTGATGTGCCAAGATTTCTTGGCAAAGTCTATAAATGTTTTTTTAAGAATAGCGACAGATAACACAAAAATAATGGAAAGTTATGAAAAGAAATTAGTAAATTCATTGATAATTCTGCGCCAGAAAAGGAAAGTTTCCAGGACCACTTAATAACGCCAGGTGAAATGTGGATTCGTTAAATAAATGTGATAAATAAATAGAGTACGTTTTATCAAGACTACTGGCATCAAGTATGCCAAAGCGGATATTCATAAAATGTGTATGATATTTATATCTTTGATTGTAGATGACGAGATTTTTTCGAGTTATTAAAATAAGACAAAAAACAAATGCGATGTAATGATATTAATTGATAAGATTGACTGATAAAATACAGAAGGACAGTTCACATTTGTTTAACATTGAAGTGCGTTATGTTAAAACATGACAATGTCAAACTACGTACTGTAGATAAGATCCAACAGACGCTAGAAAACAGGAATGTAAGTTTTAAATCACTTTACGTATTGTGTAACATAGCTAACTCGAACTACCATTTATGTAGTTTCTGTAAAATTATTTAGATCATAAAATGTTGATTGTTAGAAGGATATCAATACACTCATCGTAACTTATCTTTTCTTGAAGTCCGAATATTTCTTTGCAAATGTCTAAATGGTTTACATGAAGAATGGCAACAGGTGATACAAAAATAATGGAGATTACATAGTGGTTGAATAATTAAGCTATATGTAACAAATTATTTTCTATTTTTATTTGAAAAAAAATATTTTATTATCAATCAAATATTTAAATAAATCGTAATTAATTTGCTTTTGTGTAATTTATAAAAATAAATTTGTTAAAAATCTATGATAATTTAGATCTACATTGTTTCTTTCTACTTTATATTATAATTCAAAGAATTTGTACTTAAACAATGTTAAATATATAAACAGCATTCATTATTCTTTATTTCCTAACAAACAGAAACAAAGACATTTATAATTTCATTCAGTAGAAAATTAAATGTCACAAAATTTGTTTCTTTAAATGATTTTAAAAAGTATTTTTATAATTTATGTTGTTAAAATAATACTAAAAATGCCTAAAATTCGCAATTTTTGGAAATATTTCTGGGGTGTAGTGATTAGATCCACGCCTAATTTTCTACAGATTTCAATAGAATTTTAATTTTATGTTGCATTTACACAAAAACTATTTATTTTTTACATTTTTATTCGCATATATTGCAATAAAATTTAAAAACAACATCTTGAAGCTTCTTTGTTAACAGCACCAAAGTAAATTTGATAATATTTATTCAGTTTACTAATTTAATCAATTTTCTGCAATTTAGGAATTAAAAAAGTCTTACAAAAGATCGTGATCTAGTCGTTGAACTTGAGATTAAACATCTGAATAGACACATTAAAATTCACCATAGTATTTTGAAATTAGTTATCGATTCAATTGCAATCATGATAACTAATGTATTTTTTAATAGTGTTATCGGTGAGATGAAGGGTCGGAACTGATTTCAACGTTTCCATAATCGAAATAAGTCTATATGATACTGCCATTGTCCAGAAATAGTTTACAATGAATCAAGAAAGTAAGTTATTGAATTGGATCATCACTAGTAAATGTGAGAAATTGTATCGAATGGATCAATGAGATTCTCGGTATGTTATATAAAAATCAATTCTTTGAAAACCAACTTTTATAATATAAGATTAAAGATTTTCATTAATTGTTCGTAAAGATTTTTTAATTTTATGATTACTGTAATTTCTTAATTTCGATTGCTAAAAAAAACTGTTGATTGAAGCCGTGTTTCTCAATCTTTTTTTAAGTCGGGAACACTAAACTTATTCCTGCGGAACACTTACTTTAATGCAGGGGTAGCGAACCTCCTCGGATTCTAGAATGCAATAAAAACAAGAGTATTGCTCAGAAAAATAACATCCCTTTTCAAAATATTTTCTTTTATAAAAGAATAAATTGCCAGATTAATGTATTTTGTTATACTTTAAATCAAGTAAATGATGACTAGAATATTTTGTATGGCTAACTGTACCACTCTGTCTAGTATATTACAAATTACATCATTGGCATTTGCTGATTATATTACCATTATTTTACATTGTACTGATTTTCCTTTTGCGATAATTGTTAATTCTAGATTTCATTTTTTTCGCGGAACACGGTTTGAGAACCAAGGATTTAAGGAAATGATTTTCATCAAACTTGAAAAGTCAACTTAGTAAAAAAAATAGTATTTTTAATGTTTACATGAATTACAATTTGTAATAATTTTTTTCACGCAAAACAATTTCTATGTTCCTTACACAATTTGAGTATGCTGATTACGAATATGATATTAGTTTTTGCACACCATCTAATTATTTGCCGCTATTTAATATTTTCTTTATTTTCTATCTAAGGAACTAAGATAGAAAACATTTTTTCAGGAACTAAGAGGTTTGTAGTAAATTTTTTGTTTTAAGATTTTTAGGTGCTGTTTCTGTCTATAAATTGTACAATATGTTTTTTCAGATTAATTCCTATGTAAAAATATAGATTTTGAAAATAATATACCTTTTTGCTTTTTTAACGAAATTGAAAAAAAATTGACGAAATTGAAATTAAAATAGATTAAATTGAACTGAAAATGACGAAATGGAACTAAAAAATGACGAAATTGTACTGAAAACCCTGTATATTAAATTATTATTGAAACATAATCCGAAATATCGAGAGATCGAATTAACAGGGTAATCGATTTTTCAGGGTTTATATATATGGAATTTTCATTAGAATAAAACAATTGAATTATCCGTAGATAGAATTATCGGGGTTCCACCCATATTAATAATTTAATTCAAATACAATAAAATTAAAGACACATAATGTACATCCTGATTTAGAGAGACTTATTTAAACATTCATGTAAGGTATAATTAACCGTTTCGTTATAAAAATCAAAATTATATATCCTATTTCGTTGAATAAGAAATGAAATCCGATAAAATATTTTAAATTAAACTAAGATTTAAAAAGAACAAATAATTCGATGAAAAATTATCATATAAAAAATAATTACGGTTGACAATTCCAATGAACTCAAATTTTCAAGAACTTCAAAAGATATAGTAGATGTATCAGAACTTTTTGAAGAATGTTTAGATCTGTCGAATCTACGCAACTCTTCATTAAGACTGTTCTCCATAAATGAATGGGGTTTGGATTGATTCTTTACTTATTATCAATTTCATTGTTAAAAAATCAAAAAATTACATGTGGAAGATCACCACTTTCCGAAGTAGATTGAAGTAAAATTTTCTTCATTTTATCTGATTTATTTAACTTTTCTCTGGCAGCGACAGCATTTCTGGCATTTTTTATCATTCGAAGTAAAGTATTTGGATCCCGTTTTATGATACAAAATTTGAAATGGAGAGCATTTTCTGCAGAAGGCCGACTGTCTGGTGATTTGTTTAAAAATGCAACAACTAATGATACAAAATCATAAGTCCATAAAGACAAATCTGAAAGATGTGGGGACTCATTTGATGCAATATGATACATTGCTGCCATGGGATTGAGTGTTTTAAAATGAGGTGGCTCCATCTCAGCTACAAAACAAATCAATAGCTTCAATTAATACTTTATAAAACAATTTTAGTAATATATATTAAAGTTTTGAAGATATTTATCTTTTTCTTATTTCAAAAATTTGTTTTATTTTTAACCATAATATCAAAAAATTACATTAAAGATAAGATAAAAATAGCGAACTCAAAAACGAATGCTGCTTAGAGCATGATTTATACTATAAATTTAGTATGATTATCACTGCATTTCATCGTTCTCAATTGATAGATCCGGGTTATTGACAAAAAATATAACTTATCAGTGATAAATTATCACTAGGGCCCCTTTTTTTCGCGATGTCAAATTTCGCGATTTTTTGCGATTATGTCACTCTGAATATATATTTAGAGATACCAATTATTTTAACTTTATACCTACGATTTTTAACACCGAAAAAGGTTTATTGAAATTTCATTTTAAAATAATTTGACAGTTAAAATTATAATCATGTAAAAAGAAATTAAAAGCGTTTCAGAATGTATTAATAGAAAAAACCTTTTCAACCAAAACATTGTTCACTTGACTGCATAATTGAATGACAACTTTTTAACAGTTTGGAGGTTATCTGCTGTGAAGGTGGTTCGATTGGGATCAAAAATTACCTTGTAGCAACTAAACGATCGTTCGACATCTATAGTGAGAACTGAATACTGTGAAAAATTAACTGTCCATTGATACAACAGGGGTACGTAATCTGTGACTGACTTTCAGAACGCATAAATCGAAATAGTAGAGGAAATCTCAAAAGCACGTTGACGATACTTTGGTAGCTCCAGTGACTTCATTGTGATTTAAAGCAAGAATGTGGGTACACTCATTTATGTATGTCTTCTATTGCGCCTAAAACAGTAAAATCGAATAACTTCAGAGCTCTCAAAATTTTGAAACCAGGTTATTTCCCACCTGATATATAGAGATTTTTCATTTTCACAATACTTTTTCTTATTTTTTTGCGATTTTGGCATTTTCCCGCGAATTGGTGGTGTTTTTTCGTGAACGCGAAAAAAAGTGGCCCTAGTTATCACATTTGTCAAAATGTATTTAAATTTGAATTTTAAAAACTCTTAAAAAATCTAACTACTTTTGCCGTTTACAAATGTTAATTCTATCGAAATTGGAAATTCAAATTTAGTAAATGACAGTAAGATATAATATATCAATTAATCATCTTGGACAAGAAACAATATATAACTTACAAAATACATCATACAACACACTTGAATATATTCCTCACAAATGTAAACAATCTAAATTGCATATTTTATAATATGGTCAGACTTCTCTCTAATATAAATTTATTTATGGAAAACTAATATAGTAATTTAAAAATTAATCCTTAAATTTATTTCTAGTAATGAAAAATGATCTGGATAAGATTTTTGTGAGAAAATAAATATTTATTTATAGAGAGTTTCGAAATTAAATGACTTTTATTTTAATAATTATTTTACTATTTAAGAATCTGTTTACGTTTATGATGCAAAGAAGTTGGAGCTATAATTTTTTATATATAATAAATAAGTAGATCATTTATAAACAGTCATTTTCATACATTTAATATTTCCCAATGTTTTTTTTAAAAAGTAAATGTCCCAACTTATATCTACCGAATTAAAACATAGTTTGAATAAATAAATTTTGTTTTAATTTCCAATTTTATTTCAATCAATAATTGAAAATATACGGCTTACGGGAAAGGTTATACTGAGACTCAGTTGTTAACTATTACAGATGTATGCTTCAATTGTTGCTCAAATTTGGCATAGAAAGCATTTAAAAACTACGTATAAATAAACTCGGAAAATTAAAATTAAAAAAATTCAAATTATTTATGTAAGATAATAGAGATTTCATATGTCTTGGCTGTTTTTTGACTTCAATGGAGTTTAATCGGAAGGTTAAGCGTAACCTAATTTGATGTTGCTAACAATGTGGTGTGTTATTTCTGAATGTATGTAAATTCTGTACCCAAATTCAAATCTGGAGAAATTCAAATCGAATCCCTTTTGGAAGCATAAGACAACATTTGGATCTATCAAGTGATACATTGTATTGGTTTACAATCAGTAGACAACTAAAATGATGAAATTGTTGACATACAGACCTCATAAGAAACCATTTCTGACGAAATCAATGAAGAAAGAAACAACTCGAGTTTGCCCAACAGCATCAGCATTGGTCAGTGGAGGAGTTGCAGATGGACATGTATTCCGATGAATTTTAGGTTGCACAGTTTGGTGAACGTTGTTGTTAGTTTAGACAGCCTTTTAGATATCGATACAATGAACATTTCATAATACCAACAATGAAACATCCCTTTGATCATTCTTGGGGACAATACTCGAATGAATTCCAAGATACAGACTGATATGTTGAAAACAAAGCTGCAGGACTTTATTGAGAATCATGAATGTACTATACTTATGCAATATTTGGCCCCATTTCATGTGACACAGAGCAGTCTAGATTGGTTTCGAGTAAAAAACATCTGTCTACTGGATTGGTCTGGAAACTCCGGGATGCAATTCGATCGAAAACAATGGTTGGAGAAAGAAATCTTTGGTGAAGGAAATCTCAAAGGAACTTTACTTGGCTTGTATTAACTATGCCCGAGCATCTTGAAGTTGTTATTAAAGGTCGTAGTGGATCAACTATATGTATTAGGGATAGCAATAAATATTCAACTATTTAAATGGCAACAAAAAAAGAATTTAATTTTATTTGTAATCAATTATATAATTTGCATTGTTATCAAGGACCTTTGATCATCATGTTTCTGGAGTTTCAATTCCCTGTTCATAAAATTTAGTTTATTTTGAAGAAAAATATTCTTCTATGTGAGATTGAACATGACCGACTATTAAGAACACTAATATGACTTTAAACATTTTTATTATTACAACTAGTTTGATTGTCCTCAGGACAATCTTTGTTAAAGCTTTCGTAATTTTGCATCAGTCTATTAATTAATGACTTTAATCTTATTATCTGAATATCTGGAGAAATAAATAAGTTGTTAAAATATTTACTCAAAACTTAATGGATAAAAATTAAAATAATTATTAGTTATTTAAAAAAAATTAATTTAATCTATTTATTTTAAAATTCTAAATAAAATTGTTTTCCACCAATGTCTCAATTTTCTTCCAAATACTATCTCGGCCGGTGACATGCCTGTCGTAGCTTGTACAGTACTATTTAACATGAACTCAATTTCTGATAAAACTTCTGTCCAATCTTTATGATCTCCATCCTTCATTCTAATATTCAAAGCATCTCTGATCGTGCGAAACTATCCACGATTGCATTTGTATCATGATGATATGAACTCGAATAGAATATCTCGACTTTGAAATTTATCGCCGTATCCTTGAAAAAAGCTGATTCAAATGTTTTTTCACTATCTACATGTATTTCTTTTGGTGGTCCAAATTTCCAAATTCATCTATCCAATAACAATTTTCTAACTGTTTTTTTCATCTTGACTAGCCGCAACATTCAGGCTAATATATCTACTGAACTGGTCAATTAATGCAAGTATATATTGACATTCATTTATATTTCTTATGAATGCTTCACTACAGTCAATGTAAAATCAATGTATTTCTGGAAAGGTTCATCCGATATGATTGCTTTATATGCATTTCTTTCGTTTTGGTTGTTAATGTCTTCATTTTTTGACAATTTAAGCAACTTTGAACAATTGATTTTATAAATTCTCTCATATCTTCCATGTCTAAATCATCTCGGAGGTAGTTATAGACCTTTTTACTACTTGCATGACACAACAATTTCTTTACAACATTTCTTTAATAAAATTTGCTCGCTCTGCCTTTGGGATCCAGTATTTATTATCTTGAGTTATGACGATATCAGTTTTAGTGCCCATTTTTTTCTGCCTTTACTAATGTCCTCGATTATCTATATATTTCATTATTATTCTTCGGTCATTTAAAACCATTTGATTCTTCGTTTAGTACCAGTATTCTTGTTTTAATCTTTCTTTTCTTAGCCATTTCATGCATTGTATGACACTGATTGCACAATTCAAACGAATTTCTTGACATTGAATCCGCATTTGAATGTTTTTCACCTTTTCGATATTCCATTTTCATGTCAAGACTACTCAGAAAATATATACATGTTTGGAACTGTGATGAGATAGGGTTCTTTGTAGTCATCATAAACATAATAGCTTTATGATCTGTTCGCAACAAAAATCCTTTTCCACACAAGAAATGTTTAAAATGCTGTATGAAATAATAAATTGCAAGTAGTTCTTTCCTTGCAATGCAATAGCCTAGTTCATGTTTATTCATTTTATGTGATCCATATGCAATCACCCTTTCTCTTCCACATTCGTCTTTCTGTGATAACACCGCACCTATCGTATCAAAACTTGCATTTGTATCCAGTATGAAGTCTTTATAAAAATCAGGATATACCAAAATCTGGATTTTAATCATTCTTTCTTTTAGTTTTTGAAAAGCTTCATCACATTTTTTAGTCCAAATCCGTTTCTTATCCTTATTTTCACCACATAAACCTACCAATACTTTTGCATATCACATGTAATCCTTTATAAATTTCCTGCAATAATTTATAAAGCCCAAAAAGCTCCATAAATGTTTAATGCATGATGGGCTTTGAAACTTGCTTATCGTGTCAATCATTGTTTTATCTGTTTTAATATCATCTTTAGTTAAAATATATCCTAAAAATTTAGTGTTTTCTACAAAAAATTGACACTTCTCTGGGTTTATTCTTGTGAAGGACAGGCTCACTCTTAAAATTTTTGAAACAATTAATATTTAAAATCAAAAGTTTTTTTAAGCAATTATAATTTAAAAAAATATATCTTAATTAATTTTAAAAAGTTATCTTCGGAAATAATCGAATTTTATTTGTAGAGTAAAAACTTAAAATGAAATTATTTGGGAAATAATGGATTTTTAAATAATTGATTTAAAAGAAATAAAGACAAGGATAATTATGTTTGTACTAATTTTAAAAGGTATTCTAAAAAATAAAATAATGAACTTTGTTGCCAGAGATGTAAAGTAAAAAAACAGATAATTTTAAATTTTAAAGTTAGTTTGAAATTCTGCAAATTAAAGATTTGACAAATACTTAATTCTAAACAGTTTTTGTAAAAAAATAAAAATTAAAACTTTTATCATTAATGTATCGTAATAATAATAAAAATTTTGAATACTGTAAATTATTTTTTGTATTTAAATTGTATTTAAAATTTGTATTGTATTTAAAATAATTGTAGATAATAAAATGCTTTTAAACTGAAATATTGATAATAAATAAAACGTTAAAATCTTTTATTAATTAAAAACGTTTTCACAAATAAAAGAAAATAACATTAAACTAATTCTAAAATAATAAAAAATCATTTTTGTTAATTTAGTAAAAATATGACTACAATAAATTATGTTGGTTTCAATTTAAATTAAACTGCATAAAATAGTGGAATGTAAATTTGCAAAATAAAGAGAATAAAAAAATTTCAATTTTAAAATAGCTTATCAGTATTTATATTTCCGTATTTTTATATAAAAATCGGGTCAAAAAGAAAACGAAGAAAAGTTCCTCGACGAAAAATTGCTATTAAAAAATTGTTAATTAAAAATTGTTTGAATAATTGTTAATTGTGTTAGAAATAAAATTTTGGTGTTAATGAGTCTTAATCTCGATCAAGAACCCAACAATTCTCAAAACTGATTGTTTAATTTTCTCAAATACATTATTTACTCTTTGAATATGTTCTTTCTTATCTTTTGCAAAAATCAAAATATCACCCAGTATACGACTGCTTCTCTCCAATTCAAATCTTCCAAAACTTTCACCATTTGCTCCTGAAAAGTTGCTGGGGCCGCAGCAATTCCAAAAGGCATTCTTTTGAAACAGTATTGGCCGTACAGTACGGCCCGTACTTTGTTGAAAATGCCGTCTTAATCTTTGACTCATCTTATAATTCTACTTGATGGTAAGCGTTTCCCAAATCGATTGTACTAAAATATTTTGCTCCATTTAGTGCATTCAACATATCGTCTACATTTGGCATTGGAAACGCTGGTCAGACGGTGATTTTATTCAACTGACGAAAATATACACATACTCTTGCTTTTCTTTCTTCCATACACATACCAAGAGAAAGTTCCAAGGAGAACTACACTTTCCGATAATATCATTTTCTTCGAAGTTTTTTATAATATCATCTAGTTTCACTTCAAAATGTTTCAGTTGTCTATACGGTTTTACCAGTACTGGTTCTCCATGAGTTTCTATCTTGTACTCATTAATTGTACTCATTTAACTGTACAGTCCCATAGTTTGCAAGTTCTGAGTCATTTGCACAGGGACTTCGCTTTCTTGTTTCTCTAATCTGAATATTTTTCATACATTTGATTAAATGCAGGTAAATACAAAATTTAAATATAATTTTCAATTTTAAAATAATATAATAATCAAAATCATTATATATTTAATTGTAAAAGAGAAATTATGAAAATGACTTAAATAAAACAAAATAAAAAGTATAAATGATACCCATTTCGATGCATGTGATACCCAAAGACCAAATATCTACTTTGAAATTATACAAACCGCTTTCCATCGCTAAAATAACTTCAGGTGCTATCCAAAACGGAGTACCAACAAATGTGTTTGCAGGATTTAAAAAACTGCTTGAACCAAAATCACCCAGTTTAACTTGACCAGATTCAGTTAGCAATATATTGCTTGCTTTTATATCTCTGTGAATAAAATTACGCTTGTGTAGGTAGTTTAATCCTTTTAACACTTCTATTACAACACATGCAATTTCATCTTCATGAAGAGGCTTCTTGAAAACTAAAATAAGTTTAAAATTGTAAAATTAATTCAACAAATTTGTAATTATAACAATTATTAAAAATAATAAATGATTTTTACTATAACAAGTTCCATAAGTACGACTTTCATTATATCAAAATAATTAAATATATTCAAAAAAATTATAATGTTATAAGTATGCATTATCTCCATAAACAGCCGGAAATATTTCATAAATATCTTGAGTTTTTCTCAAGTTTCAACAAAAATCTGATGTTTAGTCGTTCTATCTCTTTATCAATTTGCATTTTTATAAGAGAAAAAACAGCTAGAAAAGTGATCGAAACTTTGACTAGTTGACCTCACAATCAGTAGGTACCTCGCAAACAGCCCAAATATAAATAGCCAAATAGCAAATAGCAAAATATAACTTCAAAGCCTCTTCGGTAAGTCAGTTCAAGTATTTATTAGATAGGCTACGTAAGGCGATCAATCTTCTAAATCTGAATTTTATACAAACAAAATTACATATATCCAGAAATGAGTGACTATTCTTGTATACACCTTATTCTTCATTATGTTTATTTAATATTTGAAGTACAGAGCTGAACGATTTAACATCTTAACATATTCAATAATCTGTTTATGGAAATGCGAACATATTTTTATATATTTAGACTTTAATATATTTAGATTGTTATTAAAGAGTTATTAAGATTTAAAAAGTAATAAAATAGATATTCAAAATAAGAGACAACATTAAATGTTTTAGACCTAGAAAAATATTTTAAATCCTAATTAACATTCTTTTATTTTGACTGATTTTTATTTATTTTAAAAATCATTACAAAATTAAACAATTAAATTTTCTAAACAAAATTTTAGGTTTAATTAAAAACAATAACAAATGAGTTTAATTTAAATAGAAAATTTTTAAAACTATTGTTGATGATATAACTGTTATTAACCTTTTCTATTTAGATTTTTTCACATATGTTTCTCAAAAATATTATTATTACTTAAAATTGTAGATTTTGGTGAAGCGGTTATTTCTGAATCCCAATCGTTGATTATATTTTGTTATTAGAAGCAAAACGATACTTATATAAATCAAATTTGGTCTTGCAAATATACGATAATAAATGTTTTTTAATTACAATACTTTTTAAAAGGATTTTTTCAAATTTTCGATATTTTTTATTTTGGATTGTAATTTTCATTATAGATTTTTTTAATTGTTCATTATTCTTTTTGTGCGGAATTTTTATGTTTGATGTGTTGCGTGTTAATTTAGAATTGTGTCTCTCATACACAGATAGATCCAAACGAAAAGTATAAACCATCTGTATTTCTTCTCGAATGGATTATTTTGCCATCAACAAACTTTAAGAGGGTTTGTGAAGTTGTATTAAATATATTGTATAAATTTTAAATTCTGCTTTCAAAAATTAGTGCATTTGTTACTGACAATGCGAAATATATGTTCAAGATTTGAAACAGTAACCTCAAGGCTGTATTCTTCCATGGTGTCCATGTTACTTGCACTGCACATCTACTCAATCTCTTTAGTGAAGTGTGACAGCACTCGTTTCCGACAATCTGTTAACAGGTAGCTATTTCAAAAAATATTTTAATTCTTACCTGACAATAATTTAATTTAAGCTGGATTTTAATGCTAATATTTATGTTTTGTTATTTTAAATTTTAAAATCACTTTTAAATTTAAATAGTTTTACTAATTTATTTTAAATTTTTAAAGAAATTAAACAATTTAGTACTTTTAAAAATAATTAAAATTAATTTTAATTTGAACTAATAAAGTTTCTGAGATATATTTTTTAAATAATCCAAGTCCGAATTCAATATATATATATATACATACATTATACTACAAAAATTTGTTGTCTTAAGCTAATTCATGTTTAGTGGAATTATTTAAAAGCTGAAATTGTTAAGCAATTAATCACTAAGATATACAATAGCAATTCAAAGTATTTCCAATATATACATTTTTAGTATCAATTAAGAATACTATACTCATTTTACAGCTGTCTTATGACTAAACCTTTTGTATTATATTCAAAGATTTTCCCATTCATGCTAAATTTTTATTATTGAGAGGCGAAAAATATTGTCACCTGTTTAGTTATTTAATATTTTTATGACAAGAGAACGAGAAAATTAACTTCACGATTTAGAATAAAGGTACACATATATTCTTAAAGCACTTTGGAACATAAATTGCAAGTTTTATACTTAAATCGAGTTGTAATGGGTATCGTAACAAAAAAAAGCATTTGAAATCTCTCTTTTGCAATTTACTTTTTCAATTTAACCATTATAGACATTTAATATTGTATTAGATATGAGCAGTTAACTGTGACTACAGGTACCATATCTACATCTTAAAACTTTTAACAATGTATACAAGATCATGGGAAATTAAAATAGAATTAAAAGCATTTTAATACGCTCAAAGAACAAAGGTTTATTAAGGAACCTCAAGTTGGTTAAACGTGGAATGAGACCAGGAATCAATACCGAGAACACTAATGTTACACGACTTTTAATCTATATAGCCCCATAAACACATTTATCTTAAAATGTCATGACATATTTTTAAATAACTTCTATTTGTTAATAAAGATGTCTTTCTATAAACAAAATTACATCTATTTCTAAAAATACTTTTATTGTGAATTATTAAATGTGTAAATGATTTAATATTTATTATTTCTTCGTCTAAAAATATATAAAATTATAAATACAATCGTGTTTTCTATTAGAAAATATTCTAAATGTTAAGACATCGGATTTAATGGTCTATTTTGTGACTTTAATCGAATATTAATCAGCTGATAAAATAAATGGTGTTTGAATTTGAATTAAAAAAGAAAAAAATGAAATTGGAATTCCGAAATTCAAATTCAATGTATTATATATACATACTTATGAAAACTAGTAAATCAAAAAATTATAGTTATAAGGTGTAAAGTAGATATTTTAATTTCTTATATTAAATCATCAGTATTTTAATTATATCATATATCATTTATTTATAAAATATAGTTAAATTAAAAATCATATTAAAATCTCCTAAAAATTATTTGAGTATTCAAAAATTGTCATAAAATACAATTTGGAAAATTTTAATGTTTTTTGTATGAAATTATTTATGTTGGATGAAGAGCAGAACATAAACGCCACCAATGGCGCTCCAAACAATATTCATACTTTATGTGGACAGAACTGTACTAGACCAACAGAAATTTTTTGTTATCTTTTGTAGAAGTGAAATTTACAATTACATTTTTAGTAAATTTATTGTTATTAGTAACTATTTAATTCCAAAAGAGAGTTGAAATTTTTTTTATGAAATCTCCCCTTCCACAAAAGATTTAAATAGTTACTAATAACAATAAATTTATTAAAAAAAATATTAATTCCATGAACATATATATAGAAAGTAAGCTAATATGGAAACCCCCCAAAAAATCTATATAATACAGTTTAAACATTTGTGGATAATCGTAAAACGTTTTTTTTGCAAACAAAATTATTGATTTACTAGTTTCATCAAATTTTCACATAATCATTTATTGTCATCGAAAGTGAGTAAATTTAGAAAGTTTAGAGAAAATTGATTGAGTAAAAAGCCTTCAAAAATAGGTTTCTAAATTCCATGGAAACATAGAAAGCAAGCTAATATAAAGCATCGAAAAAAAGTGATTTTTTAATTATATGTATTTAATAATTGTTTTGTTTTAGAGTATTAGTGATTGGATTTTTGCGATGTTGTAAAAGAATTTGAAATACAATTTTCGAAATATTGTGTTATCAATATAATTTATTACTAAAATGATAAATTTCACAATCAACAAATCGGCAAATTGTTCTTCATTGGCATTGAAAATGGTTTCACTAGACAACACGAAAAAACTAGGAAAACCTGAACGATTCCAGTTACGAAGAATTCAGCGCCTATGAAGACAAATTGTGCTCGATGGCGCCAGAAAATGTAAAATGGTCCTCTTTATGGCCATAATAATTGAATGGCAATGGAAAAAACAAATGGTTTTACTCATACATATTTATTTATAAATATTTATATTCATAAATAGTTATCGATTTTCATGAAAAATACAATGAAAATAAAAGAAATAAGTCAAAATATAAATACTGAAATAAAATTTATGAGAAAATGTTCGATAAATTCTTACAAAATATAATATAATCAGATAGAAATAAGTAATAAAAAATAAAATTATACAAAAAAATTATTAGTAGAAAACGTTACAAAAAACAACATTTATCTAAATTTGATACAAATAAAGAAATGTACTGTAAATTTTTCAAGCTGTTAAAGAAAAAACTGAAATATAAAATCGAAAAATCTAAAAAAAACAAATCTACAAAAAGAAACGACTATAAAATTAATTTTTTTATAAAAATAACATCGGATCAATTATATATATATATATATATATATAATTAAATAAATTAAAAGAAATTTTACTTTAAAAAAACATTAAATGAAAAAAGTCGTTTGAATTTCAAGTAATATTTATTAAGAGAAATTATTAAAAATAAAAAAAAATCAGACAACGTCACAATTAAATTTGACAAAAATACATTGTAAAAATTCTTCATTGTCGTGTGCGAATAGATTAAAATTGTAACATTTACTAAAAAATGAATTCAGAAATAGCTATCATTCAATCAATGATTGAATAATCAAGTTATTATTTTTATTTTTTATTACAAACAAATATCATGATTTTTATGATTATTATTATTGTCAGAAGCGTAAGCAGTGGGAATTAGGGGAATTAATACAGCCGTCTCGAGAAATTTAAATTATTATGTTAATTACTTTTAAGCTTTTTAAGTGAATAATTATAGAAAAAGTTTGAAATGTTTAAGTTTAAAATGTGAGCTGTCCAAAATAATTATACTTTTTAAGTTTCTTTAAATTATGCATAATTTTCACTATTTTTTTATTTTATTTATTTCTTCCTACAGTTAATTATTAATTTAATGACTTACTTCTAAATCTGTAATTTAGAAATTATCAAGCTAATCAGTGATTGTTTTTCTATTTCGAAACTAAACAAAAGGCAAAAATGCTTTAGAAAATCTAATGCATGTAACAAGTCGCTATAGTTTCTAAAAATGTGAGTGATGTTAAAACAGATAAACAGTTTTAAATTTGTTTATTTAAATTTATTAAATTTGTTTTTTTAAATTAACACTACTGATCTGAACTTAGTTATTTCAGAAGCTAATTCTCTTAGAGAGATCTCAATAACTTACGACTAATGAGCTTCGAAGAGGTTTGTAATATGAGTGGACAATTTGATGGTTGTGTAGATTAAGTGATATAAATACTTCTGAATGCGATAAATGTACATTGTGCAAGCCAATGATTATATTGAGCTTCTTCACACACAATGTTCATGACATAAGAACTTTTATAGGAACTTATAGGAATTCCTCTGCTGGGGTTCCTTTTGGTAAACTTTAAATTTTTGATATTTTCAAATTAAAAATCATATTTATATTTTAGATAAATTAAAAATAATGTTCGACTAATTAAAATAAGATTTTATAAAATATATATTTTATAGGTAACATTTCTACCAATTAAATTGAAATAATTTTTGTAAAAATTATATTTCACAGATAGTATATTACTAATTAAAATGAAATAAGTTTTGTAAAAATTTTAGAGTAATGATAATATTTTAATTAAATTGAGACAAATTTTTATAAAAATTAAGTTAAATTCACAATTAAAATATCATCTTCGAAGTTAAAGAAGATTTTGATATATTTTGTAACACTATTTAAAATAAAATTAGAATGTTTATTGTACACGGAAAGTTTTATTAAAAAAAATAATTTAAAATGGAATAATTTAAAATTAGAGAAAATTATTTAGGAATTGAATTTTTTACAGGATATGTCCATTAAAATATTTCTAAAGATCTAAATTTATAAACATTGTAAAAAAATTAAAAAAAGGAACAAAATAAGATTTATGCAAAATTGAAGAAAATAACATATATATATATATATATATATATATATATATATATATATAT
>MQRK01239951.1:0-26716 GCA_001938485.1 Girardia tigrina | reverse complement strand
TTCAAAACAAAAGCACCAAATAGTAGGTGTAAACCAATATTGGGCGGCTTTTCAATTTTTTTTCCACCTACTATTAAAATAGTAGGTGTCCTACTATTTCATGTTATCCGTTAGTTCATAAAATATTTTAAACTATTTAAATTATTCATATCTACATCACTATTTTAAAGCCAGAAATGTTTTTTTGAAAATAATTAAAAATCGCTCGTCAAATTTTGAACTATTTCTTTCATAAAATTTCTTTTTAAAATATCTGCAACTAAATTATTTAATTACCGTATTATACGGTGTATAAAATGTATCTTCATTTTTTTAGCAAAAAATTTTGAAAGTTTTATTTATTATCCTTACAAATTTACATTTAAACAATATTTTTATTGAAAAGTTTCAACCTATACATTATGTTCATTTCATTTTAAGCTTAAAAGGTTTGAAAAAAAACTACGCATTATACACCGGAAAATGCAATACATCTTCAAAAAACAAAATTAAAAAATGACCCATTTACCTAAAGAAATCAATACATTATTTTCAGCTCGAATCTTTTCCAAATAATTAAAAACCAAGTTTTAAGTTTTAAAAAAATTATCAATTTTTTTTCAAATACCAATTATTAAATGACTTTTAAATCACGTTTTTTCAAAAACAAAATGAAAAAACGAAATCTCGAATAAAATTTATTTTATAAAGAATTTAATTTTTATTTCTACTGCACATTAAGTAGAATGTTTTTCCAAATTGACAAAAATTTTTCTCACAATAAATTTCCGAAAAAAATCGTCAGTTTGTTTATATCAGCTGGTTACATCTTTTAATAGGCTGCATTGTTTAACGTTTAATCAAATTATTTAAAAAAAATTAATTGTTTTTTATTGACCAAGTCAGACAACTAAATCATGTTAGAGTGGACTTATTCTGGTATTGATTTAAATCTCGATGGAACAGGAGGTGAAAAGTGCATAAATTATTTACCATTTACCCAAGTTCTCACTGAAACTGCTGTAATATCGATATTCGCTGTGTCGTATTGTATTTGGGCATGGCCGAGATTGAGGTTGCCATATAACTTGCGCTATAAAGCCTGCCATGGCAACGCTAGACGAGTGCTGTTGCTTCTGCACGCCGTCACGTTTGGGGTTGAAGTCGGCTTTAAATGTGCCACAAATTCTTTGATTTGGATCATGAATCCGTGCCACATGATCACCATTGTGCAGGCAAGTCTCGCGCGAGCGCTATCTCCTATTTATTCCTTCATTCATACGCTTATAGCGGCGATTTTACACCATTTTCTGTTTAATTTAGGCATTTTTCATTTTATTTCGGACTTTAAATTTAAAATAACCGTTTTAAGATGCGATATAAACTTTTTACAATCTAATTTTGGCTTTTGTAAAATTAAATTTTAGCATTTTTTGACCATATTGCATCGCACCAATATTACGACATTGAAACGATGTACATATTTCATGAGTTTTGGCATCAAACGTCAAATCTTTTATATTTTCTGCAAAAAATACAGTTAAAAAAAGAAAAAAGTCTCAAGTAATGATTCGTTGATTGCGGTTTCCCCGATTTAAAATTCAATTTCGACTTTTTAAAATTAAATTTCCACATTTTTTATTTAATTGGAACGAATGTTATACTGCCCCCATATATTATGTAATCTGTATAGATTATATAATTTCGTTTCGAATTAGAGGAATAACTAGTGGAACGGATGAATAAAATTGTTAATTAACTAATAAAAATGAAATAATTAATTAAAAATTGAAATTCAATCAAATCAAATTTAATTAATTCAATGAAATCAAATTTAATAATTTAATTCTGGTAACTATTAAATTAAATAAATAAATAAATAATTAATTAATTAAAATTTATTTAATTTAAATTTATTTATTCAATGAATTAAATTAATTAATTAATTAAAATAAATTTAATTAATTATTATTAATTTATTAAATAAATAATTAATCTTAAAGAATATATAAATCTTCACAGATTACATAATATGTGGGGGCAGTATAACAGTCGTACCCGTTTCACCATAATTCCTTACTGTCTCGCATGAATAATTTGACATTTAAATTACGTACATATTTCATGAGTTTTGCCATCAAACTTCATATTCCTATATTTTATTGTTTCTGAAAAAATACTGTTAAAAAAGGAAAAAAATCATGAATCCGCGCCACCTAATTACGATTATGTATGCAAATCTCACTCAAGTGCTCTCTCGTAATAATTCGTTTAATCTGACAATTATTACGGATATTTTAGACCATATTTTATTTAAATCGGAATGTATTATTCAATTTCGGCATTTTTGACAATATTTCCGTAAATCTCCGCTCCAATATTGTGACATTTAAATTGTAGACATATTTTCGTGAGTTTTACCATTAAACTTCATATTTCTTTAAGTCTCTAAAAAAATTGCAGTTAAAAAGCAATTTTCCAAATAATTCCAATATTAAAAAAATTTGGTAACCAGAAAAAGCCCACACGAAAAAAGCTCACACCGAAAAAGCCCAAATTGTATTATAAAATAAAATGATAGTTTCGATTGAATTATACTGTTATTGAATTATTGCTTTGTAGCATTTACATAAAATATAAGTTTAATACCAATTTTTTGTCTTATTATATATCAAATTACTTTTTAATTTGATCTGTTTTAAAACTGAAAAATTCTTTTTCTAAAAGCATCCTTTTATATTATTAATGGAGATTCAAAGACCTTATGTTGATTATGTTGAATCAGAAATTCATTTATTATCATAAAAATATTTTATTTTAAGCGTATCAGAATAATGTATTTTGTTTTATATTTTATTTATTTTGTTGGACAGAATATTTTTAATAACTATTTCTAAAAATTCTTATTATAATAAACTTAGTTAAATATAACTTTATTATTTTTAAAGTTTATTTTAACTATATTTATTTTATAAGAATTAAAAATTTAATTTACATAAAATATAAATTTTAAACCAATGTTTTGTGTTATTATAAATCAAATAACTTATTATTACCTGAAAACCCTAACATAGATAAATTTTTACATTCAATATAACTAAAAGTTCTTTACTACCAACAGCCAGAATACGATTTGGATCATTCATGCCGGTATCATAAAGTATTAGATCTTTGAACGTCTCAGGAATACTAAAACTAACTTTTGTTGGATTAATCAAGTGATCATCTGTTCAGTGATTCAAAAGATTTCTCTCAAGACTTTTTTGGCAAATGAGCCAGTATTTCGTTGCTTAATTTTGACAATCCATTTTCTAAAACATTGTGAGGAGTAGCATTTGTTGATTTCATGTCTTGTCTCATTAAAGCTAAAGCCATATTAGCTTCTGCTTTTTGAGGACAAGAATCATGAAAATGTTTTATTGGATTTCGAATAATATTTTCTTCTGAAGTCTTCATAATCGCGTGACATTTTGTGGATTGATGAATCCTGCATCTCCAAGTTTTTATTCCTTCTGTGTTTCGAAAAATAATATATTCGAAACCCAAGTATACCAGCACATCGTTGTCTTTCTGAGATTTTGTAAATTGCCTTTCAAAAAAAAATAAGTATAAAGATACTTGAGCAACGCATTTATTTTTATTCTGATTTAGACGACATAAATATTCATAAATTAATTAATAAATAATCACAAATTATTTAAATATTTATTATCTAATTAAACATTATTAATATTATTTAAATAATTATTAAGTTATTATATTCTCATTTTATTATTGATTCAGGCGGGATTATTTACAAATGTTTGCCTGACAAATTTATTACATCAAATAATAAAAAATTAACTAATAAATATTAGGGGTTGGGTTTGGGTTAGGGTTACTATATTTAGTGTTTTTACTTGTGAAATGTAAAATATGAAGATTTACTTGACTCGACCCTTTACTCGTCAAATATTCAGTGTCTCTACTCGTGAAATGTAAAATATTAAGAGTGACTTGACTCGACTCTACTCATAAAATAGTGACTCGACGACAATACTGTTACAAAGCAATAATTCTTACCACAGCCACCACTGACGTATACGTAATAAACTAGAGGTCCTCGACAAAAATGAAGTTCAGATTCGTGATCAGCGCATTCAAATTAGCTAGAAATAAGCAATTTCAAACAGGAAACATAACTTATGTTTAACTGTGTAATTACAGTTAATAGTATAATTCAATAGAACATATCACTTTATTTTATAATACGGTGTGGGACAAACTATCCTTGATTTTACTTACAATTTGGGCTTTTTTTAATGTGGGCTTTATTCGGCGTGGGCTTTTTTCTATATGGGCTTTTTTCTATTTGGACTTTTTTCCATGTTAGCTTTTTTCATGTGGCCTTTTTTCTGGGAACCAAAAATTGATATATTTTCCTAGAATCATTATAACATTTAGGGGTGAATTGGAAAGAACAGCCCCAATCTTTCAAAATGAAACCATATTTATTAAGATAACTCTAGACTTGTCTCCTTTCTTTGTCTTTTCAATCTTTTCGTAAATTTCGTAAGTTGATGCAATCGATTTAGCTTAATACAGTATTTTATGCTTAATTATCACTGCTGCTTTTATATATTTACCTTCTGCATATATTAATTTTAACGATGTTTTTTTTCAAGTTTGCTATTGTTTTCCACTTGTAGTATGGGTTAAATAGATGCTTTGTTTAAATATTAGAAGACTGGAAAAATATGCAATCGCAATTTATTTTAAGTTTGATTCAATACTCAAACAAAATAAATTTTCTTTGTATGTTTATTAAAAAAAGCCAAAATTTAATGGAAAATGGTACGATTTCGTAAATCAAGAGTCGAAAATAAAAATCCTTATTAAGATAGTAATAATAATTTTCGAGGCTCAAAATACGGCTGTTTAAGTGTTATTTGATTTTTATTTTAAAATAATGGTACTTTTTATCTTAATTAATAACGCCACTCAAAAAAGTAAAATTTATTTTTTGCAATATATTTTGTGGTTATTCTATTGCCATATTCAAGCTTCATTAACAACAAATTGGTCTTATGTGTTATGTCGAATTCATGAAATCGGCAAATTCTTTAAATATTTTTTTTTAATTTCAATTTAATATAAAAATTCTCAATTTAATAAAAAAAATTCTTAGTTTTATAAGAAAATTTCTCAATTTCTAAATAATTCCGCTTGATTTTATGAGGAAAATAATTAGTGGTATTTCTGAAGAGGATTTTGAATATTTAATAAACGAAGATAAAGAGAGATATTGTACAACACGATATTGACAAAGTTGATAGCATTTAATTTTTCATGATTTAATTTGTCATGATCAGATTTTCCAAGAGATTGACGCAATTGATTTTAATGACAGAGACGAAAAAACAGAAACGAATGTATTGATTCTAGAAATCGAATTAGTCTATGAAAAATCTGCAACATTTAAAAATAATTGTCATTCAGTAAAGGAATTAAGAGAAATAACAAGTGTGAATTTATTAAATCAAGCATCTAAAAGAGTGGTTCTCAACGTGGGCGATATCGCCCTCCAGGGGGCGCTGTGATGTCCAGGGGCGTTATGGGGGCGATGGTAGGAAAAGTTTGAATTTAGTGTCAATGATTTATTTCCTATATCATATGATGTGGATTAATCAGACAAGTAACTTTAAAAAATAACCGTGGAAAATCTTCTGTACTCAGCCAGTACAATATTCAGTCAGCTATTTGGAATTTGGTTTTCTTGAGTCATCAATTGACAAACGAAAACCAATGTGCCTTAGGTGTCAAAAATTATTTTCCATGAATCTATGAAGCCTAGTCATCTAAAAGAACATTTGCATACTATTCATGCTGATAAGAAGGATAAGTCAATTGAATATTTTAAGAATATGAGAAATTTCAAAAACAATCAACAATTTCTTCAATGTTTAAAAGAACAAGTGGGAATGTTGATGATGGTTTGAGTGCCTCATATAGTATTGCAGAAATTATTGCTAATGGTACTGTTCAAAGGCGTATTGATGAAATGACTGATTATGTTAAGCTACAGCTTCTTGAAAAACTCCAAAAAAAAAAACTTTCTCTACAGATTGATGAGTCAAATTTATCAGACAACTCTGCTATAGAACTTGGCTATGTGAGATATTTTGATGAAGATTTTAGCTTAAAGGAAGTGCTGTTGTTTTGTGAAGCACTAACCTATGATACTAAAGGAGAAACTTTATTTAATCTGGTGAAAACATTTTACATTTAAAATGAACATAATTGCTTGTGCAACAGATGGTGCACCATCCATGACTGGCCGTTATCGTGATTTTATAACCTATTTAAAAATGGAAGTTCCAAACATTTTTACCATTCATCGTGTGATTCATAGACGGTATCTTGTTGCTAAAAATCTTAGTCCAGAGTTGCCTGATTCCTTAAACATAGTCATAAAAGCTGTGAAAAAAATCAAAAGTCATACCGAGTGTGATAGAATTTTTCATCAATTTTGTGAGAAAAATGACGCAGGACAAAATAAGCTTTTGCTGCATACTGATGCACGTTGGCTTTCTAAAGGAAATTGTCTATATCGCTTTATTGAGTTATTTGACAGTATTCTGGAATTCTTTGAAGAAGAGAATAATTCTGACTTTTGCAATTAGTTGAGGAGAATCAAGAATGATGTGTTTTACCTGACTGAACTATATCAAAAGTTTAATGAAATGAACTTGCAACTTCAAGGCAAGATGATAACACTTATTGATTGCAAACAAATCATTATTACATTCACAAAGAAGCTTGATTTATTCCGTCAGAACATTCTTAGAAAGGAATTCTACAATTTTCCTGAGCTTGCTTCTTCTATAAATGAATTATTACTAAAAGATCTTGAACGCTGTGGAATTAAAGAAAGAGATGGAAACTCACTTTCATGATATTATTGCAATGAAGATTGAATCATGGATGACTGATCCTTTTCAGGTAAAAATTTCTAATGTTGAAATTGAACTACTGGAGGAGTTGTTAGAATTACAGAATGATGAAAGGTGTCAAATAGATTTCAGCAATGGAGGACTGATGAATTTATGGCATTAATTAAGAATGACAACTCTTTATCCTAGATGCATTTGCTACTACTTGCATTTCCCTCAACGTATCTAGTGGAGGCTTGCTTTAGTACTGTAATTAATTTGTTGAACAGAAAAAGAAATCGTTTGGATATTATCAACAAAGGAGATCTTCGTCTTCTATTGACTCAGTTAAAGCCAGACATAGATAACCTTGTCAAAAAACATCAGGCCCAGGGTTCTCATTAAGTGCTGTATAGAGTTCTGTATAAGTTACAAAATGAAAAATAAATTTTTACAAATTGTAAATATCACTTTGTTTACATTTTTAAAGTTTATATAGAAAAATTGTGAATTTAAATCATTTCTTTTATTTTTTGCAGGTATTTTTGTTGAAGAATATTTTCCCACTAAAACAGTTTTTTTATAAAAAACTTTGAAAATATTTTTTTGACAAATCTTTTTACTTTTAATTAACAAGTTATTTAAAATGTGATAACCTCGTCAAATGTGGGGCTTATTCAATAGTTTTTTCTTCTTTTGTGTGAGTTTTTATCTTGAATTTGAATTTTTTTATATTGATTCACTAATTTTCATCTTTTTTTTCTCATTTTGTATTCCAATTTAAAATATTCGTTTGAATTTTCTTTGGGAGAAGGGGGGGGGGCTGGCAAGTTTACGTTTCCAAAATTTAAAAAAAGGGGGCGCTATATGAAAATAGGTTGAGAATCACTGATCTAAAATGATTGAAAGATCAAATCGAAAGTTATGATCTTTTAAAGTGGTAGAAAATGTTTTAAATAATGTTAGTTCATTAGATAGAAGTAAGGGAATGCTGGAAATTTAATAGTAGTAATTATCGAGGAAAGAAATGACAAATAAAAAATCGGTACGGTTGATGAAACTAAAAAACAAGCAACAAAATATAATAAACTAAATGCAACAGATGTTCCTAATAAAGAGATGAAGCTAAGAGAATTAATGAGTCTGGGTTCCATTTCTACTGGTCGATGTTTTTGTACAAAAGAATATACAGATAACAAGTGCAAATTTTTTAATTTAGTTTTTGAAAGTCGCTTCTTCCTGTGGCCATAATTAATACCGATGTTTTGTTTATTATGTGTACCTAGAATTTGTGAATCCAATGCTTATCCTTATTCTAGGTTTTCAATAAGTAACTTAGTATTATGACTTTTCTAAGGCTTTTATTAAGCTGTAACAAATAAAGAAAGTTGATTTCTGTTTATGAATTATAGTTTATCTTGATAGATCAGAATAAATAGCCTTCCATCATGATTTATTGGGTATGATTTACTATTCGATTAAATATTTTTTTATTCCAGATTGAGACGAAAGAAAAATTGTTACAGTTAACATATATTGCTTTATGCAAATCCACAAATCGCTCTTTGTTCCTAATTAAACATTTTCATGTGGTTCGTCCTTTGAAAGAACAAAATCCTTTCAATAAATTCTTTATACAGATCGCATCTGTAACAAATCACAAAAATTGGGTTGATTCCCATTGGTAATCAATACCAATACAAAAAAATACAATATAACTGCTAAATACACACCAGGAAAGTTATTTAATAGAATACAAAATATCAACGAATAAATAACTTTATAACCTAATAAATTAATAATATAGTCTCAAAGATTAAATAGAACAGTTAAAATATTTATTTGAGTTTATTTTTAATTTATAAAATCAAAATTACGTCGAGAAATATTTTTCAATTTTGTTTAAATGATATTTTCAAATATAAAATAAAATGATAAATTTTATAAATAATTTCTGACTCTTCTTATAGAAACAATAATTTTATTTTAATATTTTAATGGAACTGCAACTAAAATATGTTTTGTGTTTTCTTTTAATATGAAGTAGGGCTTTATTAAAGTTGTAAATGTACTTTATTTTTCTAAAAAAATAGTTTCAGTATTTTAATTGTGCGAATAATTCAATCTAAAATGTTAATCAATTCTTTTGAAAGTCTGACCAATTTATCAGACATATACTTAAAATTAGAAAAATGAATTTTATCTATTATTCTACTAATTTAATTGCTGTATTCCTTATCCAACTAATTTAGTTTAAAAATTTATCAAATTTTGACAACGTTAATTTATTTTAACTTTAAAATAAATGAAATAAAGAGTCATAAAATTTATATTACAATTTTTTAAAATTTATTATATTTATTTTATTAATATAAAACTATCAAATGTTGACCTATACTGTCAGTAGTTTTAAACCGCGCTGAATTACAAGAAAGTATTTTTATCAGTATTTTTAGCACTCATCTGTTCAAGACGCGTATCACTTACATTTACGGCACATTCAGTCATACCGTTAATAAATAAAACCTTCAAAGACTCAGACCACAGCCTAAATATATAAATATAGTTGTAACAAAAATCATAACAAAAAAGTGAGAGATTGCAAAATATAATGTTATTGATAAAAACATTAGCAATGCACTTGATAAAGATTGTAAAACCAGACATACATTCATGGATTTCAGCTAAATAAAGTATTTATTCTTAATAATAGTTAATATTTAGTACTGAATTCATTATGCTTAATGACTGCTGCAATATGTCGTGGGATATGTTGTAATGATTTCTTTTATCCATACATAAAGTATAGTATTTCTTAATCGTTCAAATGTCTTTTGAACGTTCTTTCAAAGATTCTTGATGGGATAGAAGTTTTAATTGTTGAAAGGTCAATCCAAAACTTAATCCTGATTACGGATAAACAAATCCTTGAGATTCTTGATGAATGGTAAAGTACGTTGTCCTGAAATATGATGGTGTACAAGAAATTCATTGAATAAAACATTTTATCTTCCGAAATGGTGATGAAATTTTGTAAATTAAGCGTAGTACCTTTAAAATACAGTTGTCTTCAATCACGTCCATCAAAACATCTCTAGATCATCAAACTGTTACCTTGTTTGACCGTAATAATGGTATACTTAGAGTGGAAGCGTGTATTAGACATTCTGTTTACCATCCTATTCATTCTACCCAATAGTTAACTGTCGATCTTATTCTAGAATAGATTAGTATGTCAGTTTTGGACAGTTCAAACTTTGTAATGATTGTAGAAATGTAACCAACGACTCCAATAATCTGTTTTCAGGAATGACTTCAGGTTAGTATAACGACTAGAGAACGTTAAACGGTCCTTAAATATCCGACACATTAAATTTTTAGCAAATTTTCCTGCGGTAAGACCTGTTGATTCCTGAATAGCAAGTATCACTATTCGAACAGTTCTAGTTGTTGATAATGAAGGTCTACCTATACGGGGACGAAATATGTAGGTGCCCATTTATTGAAATCTATTTATTGTTCTTTTCATACTGGACTCTAAGTTTAACCATTCAAAATTCAAGGTAAATGTAACAATCATGATTTTAGAATGGTATTTATTGGCATATTAGAAATTTGTAATAAAAATATTAAATGTAAACGGCTACTGAATACTATTTCGTTATAATTAAATTTAATAGAGCACGAATGGAAGATGAAATTAATATTTTTGATATTCTGATATTCATAAAAAGTTAAAGTTAAATTAAGATAATTTTATATTTACTAAATTTCTTAAAGTTTTATCAACTTTAAACTTTGGTACCGTCACAATAGACTTGAACTATTTTTAAAAGACGCCCACATGTTTTTATTAATTAGTGACAAATTGGAATTGGTGGTGCTTAAAAACTAACAGATTGCAAATAAGAATAAAATTTTAGAATCTCAATCTACCATTTTTTCAAGACAGAGTAGAAAAAAACGATAAAGAGTGAAAACTAATAATTCAAGGACTTAAATTTAATTATGAAACGGTAATTCATTGGTATATATAAACCATTTGGTGGCTTTTTTAGAGAATTAAATCTGTGAAGCAAACAGAATGACATTAAATACTATTAGAATGTTCAGATGAAATGTAAACTATTTATTTCAATATTTCAAAAATAAACTAAATTTCGTAATCAGAGTGAAATTATATGTTTAGTGTATACATATTTTTAATTATTAACTTTAATTATTTAATGCGAAAACTATTAGTTTTCAAATAGTGTACACAAGTACACAAAACTGGAGAATAATGATTTATAACGATTTATTTATCCAAACACGTGTAACAAAATTCACTCCCATTTATGAGTGTTTGGGGGTCTCTTGTTCAGTTCAGAGAAATGGTTTCATAAACAGGAAATGATTTTAAGGATTTCAAGGGAGGATATGTCTTTTTCTATTAAAGGAATTTTTCATACTTAAGTGAGCTAAAATTGAATTTACTATTTAAAATATTTTTATTAAAAATTATATGCATTTTTGTATTAAACTTGGAAATTCAAATCATGTGTCATGTTAAAGTTTTACATAACACGTTTTAAAGTAAAGTGAATTATTTGATTAAAAATATAAAATTTTCCTGTATCTAAAGGATTAAATAATATATTTGTTATGTCAATCTTCTAAAGTTTATGTTTAATATCCAAGTAGATCTAGTTTAGGCACCAGAATGTTAATCAGTAGATTATTACGCAGCATCGAAGGTTATTAACAGTATTGTGGTCAAAATGATGCTCATATTTTACATATGTATTATAAGGAACTAATTATTATTATCAAGAGGGTTCTTGCAATATATATTCATAGTAAACGAACAATTTTTAAAGTTTAAATTATCAAGGTTTTTCGTCAACTATTTTAAAAGCAAATTTCATAATAAATGTGTATTTTATAAAAAAATGAAAATATTTCGAAAGAAATTCTCTGAAACAAGTTCTTGATTAAATTAAAGAAATTTTGGGTTGATTTATTGTTTTTGAAATTTGATATCCTAATCTATATGATTAATAATGATTGTTAATCTCCTAATTTCTGTTCAGCTAATACTATTGACTGTCCCATGCACCCCACTGACAACAGCCGTCTTTCGGTTACATGTTCATATGATAAACGGGCCTCTGATAGCTTTGCTATTTCCTGTACTTAACACAAGATTAGTAAGTATTTGTCATTTTTATAATCTGCACTTCATTTGGTCGATTAATTCACGAGATTTATTTCGTTCACTAACAACTATTTTATTTAAAAACAATTTGACATATAACAACTTAGCATTCCTTTTATTGCTTATTGTTTGTTTTGTTTGGAAAGAAATTTTCGTCTAATATCAATAAAAAGTTTTATGGCTTAATTATTACAAATATGGATTAATTTTTAAGGAATTCCACAAATTATTTTTTTGAACGAATTTTTATAACTTTCAAATTTTTCATTAAATTAAAGTCTATTCCTATATCTTTTTAATATTGAAATGATATTAGATTCTGTTATCAATTTATTTATATTTGATAACATTTTTTCATAGTTCGAGACTTATAAAGAAAAAAAATATAAAATTAATATTTAAAATTAAATTTTCAGAGTTGAGTTTTTTAATCGTTGAAAAGGCTGTCGATCATGGCACAAGAAAGTGGAGTCAGTATTTTGAAAAGTTTGAAAACTAATGTATGAAGATAAACAATAGTAAGTGTAACGAATAAGTGTAACGAAAGTTGTGAAATTAATTTTGAAGAGTTAAGAAGGAAATTGAAGCAGAAGTAAAATGTATTAAAAGTATTATATCTACATTTTAGTATGAAGTGTTCAAGAATAGCAAAGTAATTTTCAAAAGAGGATAATTAAAAAATTGAAAGAAACATAGGGTCATTAAATTTCTCACTAATTTATAACATTTTAAATTAATAGTTAATTAAAAAGATAAATTTCGTTTCATATCATTCACATTTACTTGAAAAATATATGGGATATCTGATACATGTGATCAACTTTACACTTTTTAAATTTTATTGACTCAGTGTGCTTTCAATTAGTCAGAAATATATTATTTTATTTCAATAAATTATTGTTAGATTTTAATACCTATCCATTTGAATTATTTGTTATATTGCTCTAGTGATTATTTAAGGATGAAAGTGTTTCATAATATTTTAAATATATATTTATACAAGTAAAAGAAAGTAATTAAAAATATATTTCGATGGTTTTACCGTCACCTTTTTGAGGAATGTTTTAAATTGTTTGTTGTTTTATTTTGTGCATGTTGTATGTTTATTCGGATTGTGTCTCTCCTACCAAGATTGATGATTGATATTTTCTTTGATTCCTACTAATTGAAAATAATTTAATTTAATTTTAAAGTAAAAGTATTTAAAATAAAATTCGAATGTAATATTTAATTTTTAATATAATTTATAATTTAATATATTAATTTAATTGGTACTTTTTATAAAATGTTTAGATTTAATTTTAACCAATTAGAATCTTTGTAATTAATAATTATTAATAAATCTTTTTCATTTATTAAAAAAATAGTATGAATTCAGAAATATATTGATCAAGAAAATTGTCAAATAACGAAAGTCTTTTAAACAAAACAATTGTTGTCATAACAATTCTAATTGTGGTGTTAATAAATGTTTAAAAAATCATATTGATATTGTTAATAACCTTCAAATCACTTATTATGTTCTTTTTACCGCTTATATATAAGAAATGGATGACTGTGTAGTCTCTTAACTAAAATTGATCGAACACTCTAAACATAGTACATGAGAGTGCGTCATGAGATCTTATTGAAAATGCTTTTAATTAGTCATTTTAAATACAAGATTACACAGGCATTCATTTATTCTATTTTATATAAGCGGTAAAAAATACATTAGTGATTTGATGATGACGATAAAACTGTCGAGATATATTATTCAAAAATTTATTTTTTGAATGATGTTTTATGAAAGTTAGCATAATTTTAAATATATGAATAATTAACAAATTGTATTTTTTTTCTATTTCCGAGTAACAGTTGTTATTTTTATTTTCATAATTAATATACACATTGACTTTGATAATAACGAATACGTACTATGTAATGTTAAAATAATTGAATAATATAAATTTAATAATTTTAAGAAATCAATTACGGTGAAAATTCCAGTGATGGAAAGTGGATATTTCATAGGAAAACGTCATTGGGTTACCTCAAATTATAATTTAGTAAACTTCTGTAATTTTAATCTTTAGAAAATTCAAGTGACCCAACATGTTATGTCTTTTACAAAAAATAATTTATTAATAGCTCTTGATCTAATAGTTATCCATAATGTACAAAAATATTGGCCTTTCTCAATTATATACAGTTAATCCTTGTATAATTCGATTAATATATTCTGCGTTATATTGAAATTGCGTTATCAAACGATTGGGAGTATATATTTTTATAAATTCTACCACCCTATATCGAAATTATTAACAGTGTTACATAGAAATCAAGTAATAGGCAACAGAGTATTAAAATCTATACCGTGTATGGTCTGACAACGCATACATTATTTTACTACTAAATAATTTTAATGTTTATTTTTAACTTTTAAAACTCAATGATATAAATTCAAGTTCAAATTTCGGTTTGGAAATTTCTACTTCTGCTCAAATGGAACAACTGCACCAGGCCAATGACAACAAGATGCATCATATCAGTGCCCAAGCGAAATTACATGAAAGATATATATTGCTCTCTACTATTTTGTTGCTGTGAGAGGTTATCTCAAAAGTGTAGACATTAGTAGCTTAGATAAGGGTAAAGAATCGAAGAAATATCTAGCGATCCATGGGGCAGCTGGTAAAAGAACAATATGTATCTTTGAAGATGGTGAGACGAGTCGCCAAACAAAATGTCGGCTTTGTATAGTGCGTCCATATGGAAAGCGTTTGAAGAGAATGTGAATACTGTAGAATTCTTTAAAAGTAAGCAGTGGAAAAGTTCACATGTTTTAAGATAATAATCTTTTATCCATTGAACGTCAGATACATTACCGAAAAATGTTGGTTTTGGGTCAAGTTAGCTTTGTAGATGCATGTAAGCTACCACATAGATTGCTTTGGGTCTAAGACCAAGCATGAAGGTTCTTCCATGACTGTAAGGAAATCTATCTGAGGAATAGTTCGTGTTTTAGCAAGATAGCGCCACCACGCATACATCGGATATTACACAAGCTTATCTTCAGTCGGAAATCCCGTTTCGACCTCCTAAAATTGGGCTAGAATTGTTATCAGACTTCAACTCGTGGGATTATGAGATTTGGACGAACGTGGAGGCAAGGGCAAGCTCAAAGTTGCATGTACATGTCAGCTTGTGGAAGTGCAACATTACCAGTACATGGACGGATATGTTCTCCAAAATATTTTTGAGTGACTGATGGAAAATCATGTTGTGATTAAAATAAAAGTGCAAACATATCGTTACCATTGCAGATATTTTTTATGGAAGTTACAATTTTCGTTATAAACTGTATATGTTTTTAGGCCGCACATGGTTAGTTATCTAGTACATTATATCTGGGTTGATAATGTAAAAATAATTTTTCGGCTACAGTTAAAAATAATGTCTTGTTGATAATATTAGAATTAACATGGTTAATAAATACGGTTATGTGAAACGTGTTCATCTAACATGAATTTGCCAAAATAAAAAAGAGGTGTACCAAAAAGACATCGGTTATAATGGGACAGAATATACCATAGAGAGAAAGAATTTAATAAGCAGGACTCATTTAAATATTTATTAGACTAAATTCTACACGAGCTAAAAATATAAATAATAATCAAAGTAGCTGTTTTATGCAATATGTGAGGCATTTAAATATTTGGAATAAAGTTTTTGATCAATGTTTATTTAATGTTTATTTTCTAATTTTTCCAATGTTTTCGTTTTTTTATTCTAAAAAGTCTATATAAAAAGGCCCAGTTTTATCTTTCCATTTTCTTTCTTTATATATTTCTCCAATATCTTCCAGTGTAATTATAAATGAACATTCATCATCAAATGTAACATATTAAGCAGAAGGGCTATCGATGGTTGGGTAGTTATTTTTGAATCATAATAATGGTAGACTCATTTTAATGCTAGAAAAATAGTGTTAGTCATTAATACTAAAATTTTCTAAATACTAAATTTTTAAAAATTTGAATATCTGTCCCAAAATGAAATAACTAATTTCAATAAAAGATCCATTAAAATGAACTTTTTAGAAAATTGTAATTTATTTTCCTTAAAGGAAATCAATTCTAGAATTGCAACTTAAATTTCATAACTTATTTGCAATTCTTATTTTGACAACAAATCCAACGTGTTCTTAAAATTGTGCTTTCGCCAGAAAAATAATGAGTTTAAGAATATTTTTGTAATGGAACTTTTTAATGTTTTCATTATTGATATCAATGAACACTGAAATTTTAATAGAAAAGTGAAATATCTTTATTTAAAAAATTGGTTTACTAATAAAATATTGGCAAATGACTTTGTTATTAAATTTGAATTCGACCTCAATATATTCAAGTTGGTCTTTGAAAAAGGTAACCCCTAACTGTTTACCCCATGTATACGAGTCTTCTTCGAATTCCTTTGTTAAATTTCACTTAAATAGCGGAATAATTATCGTATTTCGATGAACAATCAAGCATTGATTTATAGCCAAAAAATTGTCAGTTAATTAAAATTAATATAATAAAAATATATTAACGAGGGGCTCTAAATAGTGTTGATCGATTCCCATAATTATTTACGAAATATTTTCCAAATATTTCTCGCCAAAAAATTTTAAAAATAAATATATTTTTAATTATGAAAATGCAAAAAAAGTTAACCAGACTTTTTTTCCAAGTACCTGATTTGACTTAAATTGACTTAGGAGGATCTTTCATTTTTATACATGTTTTTAGATCGAAAATTTGTGGAATTTTTTTTATTAGTAACAAAAGTGCTTTTGTCTAAGTAACTGCGCAACAAGTACATGATTTGCATTAGATTCTAGTACTTATTGATCAAAATAGTCTGGATTTTCTGATGCAATATGGAAATAAAAAACTTAGTCCTACAACATAAATCATGAAAAAGAAAATTTATAATAAATTTAAAATAAATAAAATCCACCCAAGCTCAGTAAAGATAACTTTAGATTATCAGTACTATATGGGTTAAAAACACTAATTACGACTAATTCCATCCTCATTAACCAGTCATCATAGATATATCAATTACTACTTTAGAAAACGATATGATTTCTTTCGTATTCATTACTTTACACAAAAATGGAAATGTTTTAGATTAACAATTAATTTTTGTTAATAATAAAAAAATTATCTTTAAAATATTGAAATGAAAAAATACAAAAACTATTAGAAAATAAATTGTATATGTGATATATTAGGTTATTTCACATTAAATGTCGGATTTTATTACAAAACCAGAATAAATATTCCGCAAAGATGAAGCACATTCAATCAATAGCATAATCCCCATAATTTTTTATGACACCTCGCTTAGAAACGAGATTTATTAGGTCTTGCTTATAAAAAATTCTGATCTTTAGTATAAAAAAACTCTTGTATACTGTTTTTTTACATCATCCAGTGAACAAAATTTTTTTCCACTTAGATAATGTTGCATCGATCTAAATAAATGAAAATTAGATCGTGCAATATCCGGACTATAGGGTGGATGGGGTAGGATTTCCCACCCATACTGCTGGATTTTCCTGCGAAAATTCTTTGCAATGTGCGGCCTTGCATTGTCGTGCTGCAAAATCATACCTTTCCTTTTTGCTATTGCCGTAAGTTTAATACAGATTTGTTCTTTCAAGTGTGCCGATTGAGCGGAATAAATATCCGAAGTAACTGTTTCATCAGATTTCAGCAGTTAAAAATAAATAATCCCATTCATTCCCGATTACACGCATTACAGAACTTTTTGACCATGTTCAGTAAGTTGGTAAGGTACCCACACAACAGCTCTACTGACTTTGTCCATTGCTTTAATATGGCGGGAAACTGTCACCCGGTCTATCCCTGTTTTATCCGCTATCTTATCTAACATCTGCTTCGAATCTCCTTCGACTACAATGCGAAGAGCTTCATCATCCACAGCTGATCTGCGGTCTGGCCGGGTTCATTTTTTAGCTGAAATTACCGCTTCTAAATATCGAGAGTCATCTTTGGCACTTCCTCTCATCCAACGCTCCAGGATTATATTGATTCTTCTTTCTGCATTCGAATCACTTTTCCTTTTCAATATTCATATAACATGCCATGTCGAAAATGCTCTTCCTCCACAATTTTCACTGCTATTTCCGTATCCCTTAAGATACTTCTATGGTTCTCGTAAAAAATTAAAGAAGAGATGCTAAACTAAAAAAGGTATAAAACAAAAAAATGTGCTTCTAAAATTAGGTGGTCTGCAGCTAGTTACAGTCAGTACACAAAAATCTGATATCCATTATGAAATGACCTAATAATTTGTGAATTTTGTTTAAAATATATAAAATACACGAATTCTACTGCTGAGTGGAGTGATAACGAGGAGGGGCGATTTAGCTCCAAAACTGACTGTTGAGTGTCTAGCGGTCTCTAGGTTTGTACGATCGGGTAAAAATCAATCGCTTTGTCAATGACCAGAACGATACGATCGATTTAAATGAATTGATTACCTTTTCTGTCTATTTTTATTGATTATTTTTTTATTGTTATCGAATTCAAGTAAGCGACAATTCAATCTTGAATGAGAGTGTGGTCCATCCGAAAATTTTGAGAAATTTTAAGACGCAGTGATTGACTGAGACCGTTTTAAATGTATAGACTAAAAAAAGAACATTTATTACATATTAAAGTTGTATGTAGATGTTCAGATTTATAAAGGACGACATCATTCAATGAACCCCCAATCAATGGTAAGAACAGCTTATATACGCTATCGAAACCAACTACAGGCAGCAATTAAATGGGTCAAGGGCATATATGCCATTTCATCCACTACAGCAGCTCTGAGAGCTAAAATAGTGTTGTCAGGATGACTATTGAAGTCCCTCTCAACTATGCTTACACATAAAAATCCAGTGAATTGAAATCTGTTGAGCTTGGATGTCAAACGTTAGGCGTGACATGGTCGTGAAAATTCTCAGCTATCCATTCTTTGGTTGTTTTGGCTGTATAAGATTGTGTAGAGTCGTGTTGAAAAACACACGGCCTTGCATGTGCAACAATAGTAATCCAAAGCTTGACAACTGGGACCAACACCTAGGTGTAATTAACGGCATTGACTCTGACACCTGGAGTAAAAAATATGGAAGCACCGCATAACCTTCACTACTAACAACACTGAGAACCATCAATGATGTTGAAAATTTATCATGCATGATCATAGGTATCTCACCAGGCCCTCGATCATTTTTCACCTTCTGGTCCTGAACAAAGTTTTTCTCGTCAGAGAAAAACCAGATCATTCCTGAATCCTCGGGTTTGAGCTTGTTCAGAAGGCACTTCGTTCTGGTCAAGCGGTTCACATTGGTTTTTCTGACTTGAACTATCCTTCTGCATCACGTATGATTTGTAACTAAGGTCCTCACGAACCACACGTCGGATGGTAGCATCATCAACCTGCAGCTCTCTGATCAGTGTCCTCATCGACTTCCTAGGTTCCTCTTCGATTGCAGCTTTGACTCAGCTTATTATAATCTGGCATCCTGGTACTTGTCAGAATGACGATTCTGTTTAGAAATTTCCGCCACATCAGTCTTTGAAGCTCCCATTTCTTTCTGACCTTTGAATGAAAATCATCCGGTGACTTTCAAGAATGCAATAGTACCTAAATCGGTGAGTTTTGCGGTCAAGGAGACAATAACTGCATGTCTTTTCATTTCTTGCGTAAGATGAATTCTGTCATGTCTACCTGCAATAGAAAAAAAGTGTTACTAAGACACGCAGAAAAGTGGGGTGTCTATATAGTGTGTTCTCAAATAGTTGCCGCATCCTGTATTTTTGTCCAATGATTTATTGGTAAACTATTTCTTTTTTAAAGTCTTCCTTCAATCAAGACGAAATTACCTAATTACGAGAGTAAACATTTTTTGATACGCTCTATGTAATTTCTTGTATATTCCCAGGGAGTTGATAAGTTAAATGATGTGGAATATTTATGTCCTCTGTATCTAAAGAAAAAGAATAGAACGAAAAATATTTCAGACAATTAAAATTCAAAAACCTTTTCAAATTTTATTATATTGTTTATGAAATTTAGAGAGCATCAAATTGAATTAATTAATTTTCTAAAAATTATTAAAAAAATAGAAAAGAACAATTTATAAAAAAAATTTATTCAACTTGGTCAAGAAAAATTGTTTATTTATCATTATTATTTATCATTATTATCATTATCATTATTATCGTCACGTTGTTTTGAATTTTAATACTGGAATATTGATCGCTGATATTTATTTTATTATCATTTATGAACTTTATTATCAGCACGGTACACTTGACAACATACACAATTTTTTTCAAAATTTAGTAACAGAAAACTATCAAATAACTTAATCAAATTTGTTCATTATTATTAGTAATATACATTTTTTCATTACAGCTTCAATTCGAACAGCTCGTGTACTACATTCAACATATTTTAATATTAGTCGTTCCAATGTATTTAATGAAAGCGGAAGGTGATTTAGATTATTTTGATATAATTCGAGGATTTTTTAATTGACATTACATGTAATTTGTGATCGAATGTCATTTACAGGGGTATTCAGTGTTGAACCGTTGGTGGACATGTCGTATGCGGTTATGTCCCTTGGGCTTCAGGTTCTCTATCACATGTGGATCCTACAGTATATTAGCTATGTAAGAGATTACTGATATTATACAAGTTCTCTTGCTTACATTCCATTACATTAATTTTTTATTCAACTTGTGTAAATACACAAATATTAAGTTTAATCTAAAATGATATTAAAATGATTGTTCAATTTACTAATCTGTCTATTAGTTTGTGATTTAAAGTTTTCAATTTACTATTTACTTTGATATTATTTATTCGTTCATCTCCGTTTTATTTGCAAATTTATCATAGATCATTATAGAAATTATTTGTACTATTAAAATGAGTTTAAATTCAAATAAGAAATACTAAATCCAAATATTATTTTTGTCAATAATCGAATAAAACTCTATACAAAATAACTAGATATAATTAGTAGATGAATTTTTTTATAAATTTTGACTTTTAGCACTATGGGAATTGAACTTTTCTTGTTCTGAAATTTGACCTTTTCTGAAGAGGGTTATTTATAAAAAATAATTTTAATTTCAATAAAAAATCGCGTTAACATTCAATTTGAAAATTAATTTTTTCTCTAAATTTAGATAAAATGAACTTTGACATAATACTTTTGAATGATGGAGTTTTCAAGTTTGTATGATTTATTAATTAATTTGAACTTTGAGAAAGTTTTTTGTACATAAATTGTGCCAGTTATTCATTTCAGATCATAACTAGTATCCAATTGGTATAATAAGAGAAGTTCTCCAAGAAGTTCTGTATTTTTTTCGATATAAACAAAAACTTTTCTTAACCAACATATGACTTAGACATTTCGTCTCCTATGTTTGTCTTTAAAATGTTTGATTGCTTCTGATTGATGAAGAAAATACCGCCGAGAAAGTTTTATAAGTGCTTCAATAAATTGTAGTCATTTGACTCAAGGTGTTCGATTCGTTGCTGGAATATCAGCATGGAACTTGGTAACTGCACCAATAGCTTATTTTTTGTACCACGAAAAAGAGAAAGATAATAATCGGGACGCATTTATTGATTATGAATATGGAAAAGATCGGACATCTATGGTAGATTGTCAAAACGATGAAGAACAAAATCTTGATAACATATAATAAATATGTAATATGACTGATCCATGTGTAATTATTAACTTGTCAAAACCAGTTAAAGATGTACTCAGTTCAAGAACCATTATGTTTCTCATTATTCATAGAAAATTTTACATTCTCATCCTGAAAGAAACTTATTCATTTCAATGTTTTCATCAATCTTTCATTTTAAAATTGATTTGTGTTAAATTGTTTTTATACAGTCTTTATTCATGATGCCATTTCTAATATCATACTGTCGAATAATTGACATAGAATTTGGATCTTTTGAGTTTATATTTATACATTTACCACAAAATTATCGATTTTCGTTTTAAAAAATAATAATGATATAAAAGAAAAAGATTAAATAAAAAAGAAAATTTTTTATTTGAATAATTAAGTATAAAAAAGAGAATATTAAAAGTTATTAAAATAAAAATAAAGTTAAAGTTAGAAAAATTATTTCTAAAAAAAGGAAATTTGTTGTTTATATCAGCATTTCTCAAAATCCATGACATTGTGACCACAAAAAGTAATGGACAATAATTTCGCGATCTCAACATGTTTGATTTTCGAATTTTCGCAATAATATTTAGTCAAAATGTTTTTTTATAAATATACTATTAAAAAGCAAAAGTTTTGCAAAAAAATACGCATTAAAAACTAAAATAGTTATTTTACATTTTTATTTTGACAATAAATAAAATATTAATAATACATTTACATTTTTTAATTTATATTATTAGTCATAATGGCTTTTATTTTATTCATGCTCCTTAACCAACTTGTCTACTCTTCTATAGAATTAGTCAAACTAATTCTCATATTCGGTGCTACATTAACAAACCTATTTCGATACTTTGTTTTTAGAACTACTAACGCAGAAAATCCAGCTTCTGCTAAATATATAGTATAAAATAGTATAAATATAAAATGTAGTAGCTGTGATATGTTTCTAGATGCCTTAAGAGTTTACTGGGTTTTAATGAAACATTGCCTAACACATTTCCATAAATTATGTATTCTAGAAAATTTATTCCATTATCTATTTTGCAGGTGAAACCATAATTATTATATTTATCCAAATAATTCTAATGCATTTAATCGAATATAACTTGGAACTGCTTTTTATCAGCCAGATAAAACAGGAAAATATTCAAATTTTAAAAGAAACTATTATTAACCATAAACGAAATATTATAAATTTAATTAGAAATTCAAGTGATCTGGATTTTCAATCAAAAGTTAATTTAATTCGCGACCGTATATTAATTTCAATAATGAGTTGAAATAAATTTGTCAAATGGTCGACGTTGTTCAAGTTATCGAGTTTTCTCTGAGTCTTTCCGGTTCTTATTTGACACTAGAAACTCGTTCGGCAGTCGAGATGTAGTTGTTTAAGTTCCATTTGAATTTCACCATCAAAGACGGTAATTCACCCATGACCCAGAGAACCCCAACCAGCGCGGCAGAGCCATAGCCACGTAACTGCGCTCACTCTTTCACCACCATAAAGTCTAGGAAATATGGTGGTGAGCTGAAACTTCGACCAGCAAATTGTTCAGATTTCGAATGGCAATTATCGAAACGTGTGGTTTGCCGTTATCGGGTAATATGATAGATTCACATGTGGTGCTGACGCAGTTTTCGATACATTTTGTCGATTTCTTCCCAGTAGGACTCTCCTGTGATGGTTTGGTCTGGTTTCAAAAAGTTTTGGTGGATCACACTAGCTACCGACCACCATACAGTAATTATAGTATTGTTGATTGGTTTTTGTCTTTAAGAAACGTTTGAGGGCTCTTCTGCATCCGACCACCCTACGGAATGTCTTCAGTTAGCGCATTTGGGATGGGTCAGCTTCAACCAACGTCTTCAAATATTCATTCTGAATTACTGTGGGTAAAATACTACAGAGTGCAACTTCAAGGTATAGATATATAGAACGGAACTTTTTGAACACCACACTTGATTAATATGTCGAGCTCTTAGTTGGTATTACTCCAATTTGAAGTTAAAATAAAATATCGTTTGAAATTGCTCCTTTGACATTAAAAGAAAAAAATAGTAATATAAATATAAAGGAAGAATATAAATATTTCATCATATAGAGCGAAAAATTCTGTAAAAGACCCTGGTATTAGTATGCAAAGGAAGTTTTAATACCATCTAACTACGAAAACTCGAGAGAATCTAAGAATTTAAATATTATATTTTTATTAGTTTAATATCATTCATTAATTCACATTCCTCCTAATATCCCTGCAAGTTATGTGTAAATATATTGGATTAGACAAAGAACAATTAATAAAAAATAAACATTTATTTTGGTGTGACAAAATTAATTAATTACTTTTATAAGTTGAATGTAAATAAAAAAGGAATTATTTCTTGTTTTAATTTTCAATTTTGGATTTTCATGTTTTATTTTTTGTTGTACATGTGAATTGAAAAAAAATGTAAGTAGTTACGAACGTCTTTAAACGAAAAGTGCTTGGCTCGTTTAATTTTTATGATTATCACAATAAATCGCAATGAGAATTAAAGGGAAAACTACTGTCGACTTATGAATCGAAATAGATGAAGAAAATCAGCAATGATCATCAATTCTACCGACAAAAAATCTTTTTCCAACTCATACCGCCAGCATTATTAGAGTCGTTGAATCACTTAGCAATAGGTAATCATTCCAATATTATTCTTCAAAATGTGCTAAAGGTGTTCAAATGATTCAAGACTTGATTCCTGATATGTCGACCGATTCAATCTCGTAAAGACACTTATTCTAGTGGGGTTCATCACCAACCCAACATAAGTTAAATATGTATTTAGCAACAGACAAATTAATAACAGTAACACAATACCCTGGTAACTTTCTCGATAACTGTATATTGCACATAATTAAAATCTGTTGAATCTGTTAATTTATTAACAACAAGCAACTTGAATCGTTACTCTTCATCTCAATTGAGTTTATTTTGTCTTAATCATTTTTATAATAATAGTTACTTTTTTCACGATTGTAATGATAATTAAGAATTAAAATACTCTAACATAAAAAAATATTGAATCCTTGATTGCCATTTTCAATACTTGTGTGATTCAAGAATTTTCTCAATCAAAGTATCGAAGCGAATGTAACATGAAGTCAGACATTTGTTTGAATAATTATAGAGTGTACCTTCTATATAAAGCAACCATCTGTTTACATTTTAATAAATCTGAATTCGTACAAACATCTTACCTAGCTTCTAACTATGAAAAATTAGAAACTATGGATAAAGTGTACATTTTTTAAATTTTTTTAAGTTTTGACTTTGAAAATGTTTTGCATGAGAATGTTTTAATTTGTTCATTTAATCAGAAAAAATATCATAAACTTCAAAAAATGACAGAAAACATTATAAATATCCTAGGGTCTATTAAAATTGAAAAAAATAAATTAACTACTAAAATAAGCCTTTTATTTTGACTGAATTCCTAGAGTGTCATAATTTAAAACTTTCATCTAAATGGGCTGTTGTTGAAATGTTTCTGTATTTGCAATTTTCTTCTACATCAAATATAGGAAAATCTACTCAGATTCTTTTCTCAATTAAAATGTGAGTTTTACAAGTTTTTAAAATCAAATATCTGATCAAAAGAGGAAAGTATTCACTTTTAGAGTAATACATATCACAAAGTATTACCATTTCAAAATGTTCAAAGATTTTTTTTGATATATTAGAACTTATGATTGTGGGTATTATTAGAACTTTAAATTTGCAGATAGCAAAATTCTTCCATGTAAATTAATAATTTTGAAAACAACATTGATTGTATTTATGTCGTCACGAGAATCCGAGTTGTTAAAACTACCGTTTTAATAATAAGCCCTTGGAACGTGGTAACAAATAAACTTCCGTTTTGGAATTGTTTTAGTTATTTTGTGATGTTTTCCAAAAACTATTTTTGCTAAGGCGAATCCCTGTTTCCTTGTTATAATATATTTCTTTTTGATTTTCTATGTACAAGTAAGTAGGTTACATCGAATGTATTATGTACAGGGGTGGCCATAAGTCGCTTTACCCAGTTTTAATAATAATAAACACAAAATTCTAAATGATTTATAAACAAAAACCAGATAAAATTTTTTGTTTTAATAATTATTTATTTAAAAATTTTTAAAATTATTTCATTTTGTTCATTGTTGTTGGCAATATTGGCATGGCACGACAATTAATTTGGACCGACGAAGCTTCATTTAAGTTGAATGGTCACGTTAATTTGCACAATACCGTCTACTACTCCACTGAGAATCCTCATCTGGTATGGGAGACCAACAATCTTTCTCCAGGAATTTGTGTGTGGGGAGGAATACGTTCAACTGGTGTGCTGGGTCCATACTTCTTTGATGGAACGGTCAATTCTCANCTATATCTCGACATGCTGCGTGATTTTGCCGTACCTCAGCTTGACACAGATAACGACGTTTGGATGCAAGACGGTGCTCCCCCTCATTATGGTAGAAATGTACGCGACTTTTTGGATAACACTTTTGAGATGTGGATCGGCAGGAGAGGAACCACTGAATGGCCTCCACGATCACCGGACCTGGCACCTTGTGATTATTCAATGTGGGGTATCCTGAAGGAACGCGTTTACTCACAAAATGTTCTAACCATATCCGAGTTGAAGGAAATAATTACTACAGAATTTGCAGCCTTGAACAACGATTGTTGGGAACGTTCATAGAATATAAAATTTTTGTATTTTATCAATTTATTAAACAAACAATTAAATTACGTAAAATATTGTTATAGATATGATAAAATAAGATTTCAGAAATTTAATGTAAAAAAATTAATTTAAGTAAGAAATAAAATAAATTTTATGATAGG
>MQRK01239943.1:6646-27406 GCA_001938485.1 Girardia tigrina | reverse complement strand
TCTCTATCGTATTTTGACTCTTTTCTTTTTTATCACAACTCTGCTTCTTGGTATCTTTCCACCAATCTCTTAGCTTTCTACCAAATATCATTTCTGCTGGTGTGATACCTGTGGTAGCTTGAATTGTGATATTCATCTTAAATTCTACTTCTGGCAAAATATCTGTCCAATCTTTGTAGACTTCATCTTTTACCCTAATGTTCATAGCGTGTCTAATTGTTCTAAATTGTCTTTCAATAATTCCATTGGTATGGTAATGATAAGGACTAGAATAAATAATTTCTGCTTTAAATTTCTTCAGTGTGTCTTTGAAGAGTATTGATTCGAATGCTTTACCTCTATCAACATTGATCTCTTTTGGTGGTCAGAATTTTCAAATCCATCTATCAAGTAGTACCTGCCGTGCAATCACTCTTTCTCTTCCATACGTGTCCTTCTATGATAATACTGTCTTGATTGTATCGAAACATACATCCGTATCCAGTATAAACTCCTTCTCAAAATCTGGATACGTCAGTATCAATCATTTTTCTTTCAATTTTCTATAAGCTTCCTCGCATTCCTCAGTCCATATTATTTTCTTGTCTTTATTCTTACCACGCAAACCCTTCAATACTTTATACTCTAAAGTTTAGAATATTTTGCGTAATCTTTAAAAAATTTTCTGTTCTAATTTTTCTGACCAAAGAACCGTCTCAAATGGTTAATACATAATGGGTTCTGAAATTTTTTAATGGCCTGAATTTTTGTTTTATCTGTTTCTATACCATTTTGTTGACAATATATCCGAAATATTTTGTTCTTTCTGTTAAAAATTGGCACTTTTCCGGGTTATTTCTTAAACTTGCTTCCTTAATTTTTTCCAGTACATGTTTTATTCGTTGCATATTCTCTTCTTGATTTGTCGCAAAAATCAAAATATGGTCCAAATATACTACTGCTTCTTTCAAATTTAAGTCTCCTAGAACTTTGACCATTAGCTCTGTGAAAGTTGTTGGGGCTGCTGTTATTCTGAAAGGCATTCTTTCGAAACAATATTGTCCGTTCTTGTTTGAAAATGCTGTTTTAATTTTTGGTTCTTCTTCTAACTCGACTTGGTATTACACGTTTCCAAGATCACTTGTACTAAATTATTGCGCACCATTCAGTGTGTTCAACATATCATCTATTCAACTGGTGGAAGTCTACACACACTCGAATATCTTGTTTTTTCCTTTTTCCACACACATACAATGGAAAATTCCATGGAGTGAACTACACTTTTCGTTTATGCCATTTTCTTCGAAATTTTTAATAACATCATCCAATTTGTCCTCAAAGTCAATTTGCTTGTTAAATATTGTCATTATTCTCTTTAGTCTATCCTCATCTGATGAATTGTCTCTAATTACGAATATTTCCCAGTTTTATTCAGAATTTATCCAAAAAATCTATAACTACGATCATTTCAGGGTCTAGTTTTTTGACCAAATAAAACTCTATTAACTTCTTTGTTCCATCAAAAGCCACATTCAATTGAACGATTCCATAATTGATCAGTTCTGAATCATTTGCGCAATAGATAGGTTTTTTTTTGTTTCTCTAATTTTGATATCTTTCATATTTTTAATTATCTCCGATTTAATTACATTCTTGATTTCCAATATGTTCACACTCAACTTCTTAAATCTCTCGAGGAATATTTTCATACGTAAAATCAAACATACAATCACACACACATTCATACATACAATCAAACATACGTTTACATTGATTTCCTAATGAAGCACACTGATCGGCTCTCCTTGTGTTCGTGCAGCCTCACTACCCTGTTTGGCTCCGAATCTTATTTTACCTCTAGAAAAATATCTCCTTGTATTCTCTTCTTTTCTATCAGATATTTTTGATTTGTCCATTTTATTATCTTCTAACTCCGCCAAATGTTGTTTCTTATTCATATATGCCGGTCGTTCTCTATATCTTTGATTAGAATAATCTCTCCATTCATACGTCATTCCAATGATTTCTATTGTTGTCCCATTTCCGTTAGTAACGTTCTTTAAACCTATTTTGGTTTTCATAAAATTATGTTCGTAGATGTCTTCTTCTTTGACAGTGGTTACACTTAACGTTTGGACATTCTCTTCGAACATGACCTTCCTTATGCCATGCCAAACAAATAATTTTTCTGATTAAATAATTTAAACTTGCACTTTCACTCTTTACTTCGTTCTATGGTTTTGGTGTTCTTCTTTTATTCTCCACAGTTTTCCAATCGTTTTCTTTCCTTGTGTTATATGCTGCTTCCGGTGAATTTCTTTTCTTTTTACCGTATTCATACATCCTCATTTGTATGTTTTCGATCTCCTCTGCCTTTGTTACACCTCGAATTACTATCTCTTTTGATCGACGTTATTATCCTCAATCATATTAGCATAGACTAGAGATTCCAAATACGTATTTGATTACTTACTATTCGAATATATTTGCCTGTTTTTTAACTATTTCATATTCGACTACTTTTATAAAAAAATAGTCGAATACATATATGTATTTTTCTTCATTGTAAAATATTATTTTTTATCATGTCATCTGTGAACAGAATGGATATAATTTCAGAACATGATATTGGCGCACTCCAAAGTCTTGTTAATGTTCTCATGCCAGTTGAAACTGCTGTCACTGAATTAAGTAAAAATGAAGCAAATATTATAACAGTTGAAGGAGTTCCTAAATATTTTTCGATAAATTGGAGCCTCTTTAAAGTGAGATAAGCCAAAAACTGCAAAACGCTATTAAAAACAGGATGGAAGAGAGAAGAGATCCCATTTTAATAACACTTCTAATATATCTTGAGACTGGCTATATACCACCTTCCAACGGTAATTTTAAATATTCCTCAAAAATGCAGCTTTTATTTTAGGTTAATGCATTATGATCCCTCTAGAAAATATATGGAATTTTGCGGACCATTTAAAAGGAATTTAAATGGGTATAAATATATTGGCTATAATCGATAAATTAAGCAGGTATATGCTGTAATTCATCAAGATGAGGAAATAACACGGAAGATACCACTTGATAGATTGTTGCAACAGCAGCGCAGTGGAAGCTTATATCATCTATTGTTGCAGTAGCAGCGCAGTAGAAGCCTATATCATCTCCGCGGGTCATCAAGGAGAGGGAAGTGGGTTCGATAATTATGTTCTCTAATTTATTATTATTATTGTTTTTATCTCTATTATCGTTACTGTTAATTTTATCCTTAATGCTTTGATTTTTATTTTTATTATTTTTATTTTCGTTAATTCTTTTACTATTATTTTTACTGTTATTTTATTACTTTATTATTTATTATTTACTTTTATTATTTTTTTACTTTACGGTTATTTTTATTATCATTTTTACATTTGCTGATATTTATTTGAGGAGATATATATATATATATATATATATATATATATACAGATCATACAGTTATCTGTTCTCGCAAGTCTCTGATTCCGCCTCACAGATGCGCGTCCGTCGCACGTTATCCACATTAAATATGGATTTGTCGAATTCATTTTCGTTTGGAATTCAGTAATTAAATCTTTGCTTTGGTTGACCGTTTCTATTATTGCTGCTCGTAGCGGATCAAAAGATCCGATAAATAATCGATTTCCCTTTGAAACTTGAAAGAACCAGAAATATTCGACATTACAAATCGAACATCTAAAACGTTTTTCTTCGCCTGATGTTCGAATACATTCAGGACAGAACCGATGTTCACAATCCGACAATCCGGTCACTTCATATTCGTTTATACGCTTGTTACATTTCTGGCATGACTTAGAATCTGCAGTTGAAGTTTTCTCGGAATTATTTTGAATGTTATTTACGTTTTCGTATCCGTCAATTTCCAATGAGTTATCATCAGTAATTAATAATTTAAAAGTTGTACCCAGTCGCTCATACTATTCTCCCACCATTATCAAAATATTATAGAATTCAATTTCAATATAATTAACTTTTATTGATTTTTATAACATATACAATTCCACCAATTACGGAGTTATCGTAATTGGTTTATACAAAAACCAACAAGCTTAATTTTAGAATAAATATATATTTATATATATATACATTTCCTCATATAAATATATATATATATATATCAATTAAATTTTTTTTCTCATTTTTTTCTTAAATAAATTTAATGATAAAAAATAAAATTTTTCTTTAATGAAATTTAATTTAAAAACGAAAACCGAACATAGATGCATTTGAAAATTCGGACCACCAAAAGATACCAAGAAGCAGAGTTGTGATAAAAAAGAAAAGAGTCAAAATACGATAGAGACAAAATGAATATTTAATACTGCGGATAAAGTGTTGAATTAAAAGGAAATCAAAATAAAAGTTGATCAACAAAAATTGTTTGAATAATTGTTAATTGTTATAGAAATAAAGTTTTGCGTTTTCATGACTTCACGATCTCAACATGGCGACCATAGCTAGCAGCTCGGAACAATTGATTTCGAGACTCCTAATGGAAAGGTATAGGAGACAAGATAACATCGAAAGTTTTATTGCGGCTTGCTCAAGGTATTTTAAAATAACCAAAATACCAGAAAATATCCAAGAGATATTGGTAATGTGTTTATTATCACATTATCTTCAGCCAGTAACTGAGAGCGTATCAGCAGAATTTCAAAGATCATGAATTTAATAGAGCAATGACGAAAAGCTTACAAACGATCAACATCACTGATCATGATTTAAGAGACATGGAGTGTTATCGAAAACGAACAGATTCAACTCTGACATTTAAGTAGAAAAAGATGGTTAGGAAAACTATTAATCGCAATAGAAAGAGATAAGAATTATAAATATATTTTGCATTTATTTTGTCTTCATGTATTTGGTCAATATAAAAAACAAACCATTTACATTAAACTTTAAAAATCGATAAATATTTGAGGTTTCGTAGTAAGATGTTTGTTTACTAAATGGCCTAGAAGTAATATTTAGAATCTAAAGATTGTTAAAGTTTAAGATCTTAATTTAAAAGAACGAGTGTAGTTTACAAAAATGGTAGGGATATGGATTGGTAGAACTTAGTATTTTAATAAATATTCACGTAAATTATTACTGGTTGCAAAACAAATCAATATTAACATGCTATATGTTAATTAAAATGTGTGAAAATTGAAGTTATATTATGGGCACATATAAATAGTATCAATTTCAGTTACTTTATATAAATAATTTATGAATGTCGGTTCCGAAAATCTGATTTAGAATTATATTTTATTTTATAATTGATNAATGAAAAATTCAGAAACTTAATAATTTTGTGAAATGAAAACTAATAATATTTAAAAAATAAAAGACAATGAATAACACAAATTGTAAAATATTTCATGTATTAATATATGTAACGAGTTGATTCTAGTGAGCATTTATAATTTGATAAATCAAGGACAAAGATGGGCTTGTTCAGCCAGCTTGTGTAAGGAGATAGACCTCCACCAGAGAATCCTAGCGGCTTTCTATAACGGCTTTTTATAGATGTTAATTAACTTTAACGTTATATTAAAAAATTGGTATGTAATTGTATAAAAGTGAATTGGGACTTACGAAATCGTTTGTTAGAAGGGAGTGTTAATTATACAGGGGTTCGTTATATCGGGGTTTAACTGTATTTTAAATTTATCTAAAGTTTTATTTCATGGTTAACTATATGTATTTGTAGGTTCCACGTCAAAACGTCGCGAACAAAAACGCCGCGGACTAAACGCCGTGTGTTATAGACGCCGCATTACAAATCGCGGCGTTTTGTCGTGATACCGTTTTTGTATTTTCATATTAATATTTTATGCACAATGAATTTTAGATGGAACAATAATTTTTTTTATTCTATTTGGCATGAAATATTTTCATAACAAAGTTTTTTACTTTTTTGAAAAATGCCAGAGTCGAGTTTGCTCTTTTTCGAAAAATCATCATGTCTTGTAATTTCTAATCAATGATGTTGACTGTTTGAACACTTTTCGTAATCGCTTTGCTAAATTCATGATCTTTAAATGTACTGAATCAAATAAATGCTTTCGAGATAAGTATCTGAATTATAGATTTTAATAAATTATTTAAGAAACTTTTCGTTGTCGACGTGTCAATATTTAGCGTAAGTTATCAATATTAACAACATCAATATGACTTTTTGAAAATTTATTATTATTACAAATTGAATTGTCATTATAACAATTCTTCAAATCACATTCACTATGCGACATATCTCTTAATTAATATTTTTCTGTTTTTCATCCTAATTTTTGAAAGCAAATGAAAAATATTTATAATATTAAATTATTATCAAAACTTTAATTGGTTAAAATCAAATCTAAACATTTAAAAAAAGTACCAGTTAAATTAATATATTAAATTTTTAAATTATATTAAAAATTAAATTTTACATTTGAAATATATTTTAAATATTTGTCCGGTAAAATGAAATTACTTTCAATTAGAATGAATCAAAGAAAATACCACTGGGTAGAAGAGACATAATCCGAATCAACACACAAAATGCAAATTATAAAACAACAAAAATTTCAAATTTCGAGAAGATACATTCCAGAAACATGTGACCGACATCAGTGTCTTCGATTCTTCACCTTCGGTCGAAGATAGCGGTAATAACAATATTTTACCAAAGTCTAAAACGATCTGTAAACCCATCAAAAGGTATATGCGGTTACACGTACGTCCAGAGTGACTAGATCTCTAAAGTTTAGCATCTTGGTGTTTCTCTCTTATACACCACACAGTTACATTACAGCTTATTTAATTGGATGAACAATTATTTTCTAGTGAAAGTAAATGTTGTGTAGTTTATATTACTTTTGTTTAAATAATATCTGTGTTTACTTTTTTGGTTGTCAAATAAAAACTTTTGTTTGACCTTATCTCTTCTCTACACTCACAATCAAGAATGAAAAAAAAAACGTTTCTAACTGTAATGTTCTTGCATATTAATTAAAAAAACAAAATCACGATTTTTAGAAATTATTTTTCATAATAATCTAATTATTAAAACAATAATAATTTTGTTTTTAATTTAAAAATTAAACATAAACATAGCTTTTTGTTTAATAAATAGTAAAGTGTATCACTTTACATAAGCCCTTCGAAATATGAGTAGCATCTTAACAAGTAAACATTGTCTTGAGACATATTATTTTGTACCTTCCTTCGCATCATAATTTGAAAGATCTATCTCTCCCTAATTAAACTTCCGTAGAAGTTGGTAATGCTGATGATGCAAAAGTTTTGTGTGTTAGTTGCTTGTTTATAATTTAGTTTGCAAAACCTTGAATTGCTGCTTCAATATCTTTTTTGAATTGGCTACCTGATCTTTTTTTGTCCGGAATGGCATTCAAGGAAGGTGGACGAGGTTCCCCGGTGAGGCAGTGGAACCTGTTATTGTTGAATTTCGAAGTCCAAACTTTATGATTGGAATGTAATAAGACAATGTTTGTTATTCTGTTCCAGAATAGGTACCAAGTGTATTTTTAAGTGACCTGCGATTTTTTTTGATTTCTCAATTACATTCCCAGCTGTACGGTGTTGGTTAGCAGTTCAAAAATTTTGATAGATTTAGTAAAACATGTTGCTTTAAATTGTTTTCCTAAATTAATGATAAAAATTTCCTGAGGACCGAACTAATTAATACATGAAGAAAAAATGCTTTAAAAATGGATGCAGCCGATATTTCATTTAAAGGATTCGCTTCAGGCCATTATATAGATGTATGCCTGTTAATGATTTTTAGAATAATGTATTTACCATTACCACTGGGTCGACTTTTTCCATATTTAAAACTTTGAATCTTCCACTCTGATAAGAAACCTAGATTTACTACAGTCTGTCTGTTTATGTTAGATGTAAAATTGATCTGTAAAATAATAAACTACACAATTCAACCACAAGAAAAAAAGTATTATTAAAAATAACCCTATAACCCTTAGGCATATTAAACAATCTTTAATACTTACCCGGGGCACCAATACCCAAATATATTTTAATATTTAAATAGTCTTATATGGTGATAATAAACAAAAATACCTGAAATATGTAATTTATATATTTCATTTAGTACATTCAACATAAATTTCAACACAAAAATTAAATTTGATGTGGGGTTGTGGTACACCCCGGTAAGGGTTCTAGGGTAAAATATAATAAATAATTAGCATGTCACAAAATTGTGTGAATATCACAAGACTTACAGAATATAGAAAAGAGATCATAGGAAAAAATTCAAACGGTAAACAATGACACAAAGTTGATTTTATTGATAGTTTTTAATTAATTCATTATACAAAAATATTTTATTGTTATATAATTAAATAAATTCAATTAACTATAAAATTTCTGGAGAGATATGGTTGGTAATTACTAATTACAGTAATTAGTATAAAATTAGAAGATAACTGAATAAATATAGTAGCTAAATGAATTAATTTAGAAAATAAATAAACTAAACCATCAGATAAATTACAAAAGAAGATAAGGTGTTTTAATTACTTTTAATTAATTTTATTTTGTTATACAGTAAGAAATGAGTAATGTTTTTAGATAAAAAATCAAAATCCCTGAAATTAAACAAAACAAATTTTAAACAGACAATTACATTTTAGATTTTTTAGAATTATTAGTTGGCAACACTTCCTTCGCTTTGCGCTTTCTAGGTAATGGTGATTTTTGCTGACTTACTACTCTTCTATTTTGGATCCAATGGCATATTTTGTGCTTTAAGCGGAGTTGAAGTATACTCATAGCATCAGGCAAAAAGTAATAAATCTTTGCAGATGTATTCTTTTTGAATTTTCTGCAGTTGCATGAACTAAAGGTTCAATTATCCTTATCTTTGACGAAGCATAGTTCCCAGAAGCTCTACTGTGTGTCCTTGAACGAATCAAAATTAGTCCAGTTGAGTTTATCTTTTAGCCTTATACATTCTTCTAAATCTGATTTGAAATTTGTAGCAATTGTTCGACTTGCCATCATGTAATGAATCTTCTCTTTGCTTTTTGACATCACTGATGTCATTTTTCTTTAAGTGGTTTTGTATGTTTTAACCCTGTGACTACCATTGGAACAATACGTCCCAAGCAATTTCAAAAAATTCTAGATCGATAAATTACTATGCGAAATCGTTTATTTGCATCCCACTTGTATATAGTGGATGTAATCTTGTGCACCATCTACACACACAGTACCTGAAAACTTGTAAATATTTGTCACTTGCGATTTTGCTTTTGCGCCAGGACCATCTCCTCATTTTTATTTAATATAAGTAAAAAAATAGTTCGGTAGTCAAATGGTTAAACCAGAGTTTGTGAATTATTGGTGGCACCCAATCAAACCAAATCGGGCTAATTGTTTTTTCCTAATTCTTACTGTTTGACCAATCTTTAACAATTTACACTCAACTAATTCCAGAAAATGAGCCAGTGATTAACGATTCCATCTTTTTTTATCACAAAATAAGTTGATTCTTAACAATTATTTGTGGTTGGGAATATTTGTTAGGAATATTTGAAATGTTCAGAAAAACACAGAAACAACAGGAACTATAAGCCCCTACCGTTATCTATCGACAGATCGGCAGCCTTGAGGATGTTACCCAACCTCCATCAACTTCAAAAAAGGAAATAAAATCCAAAAATTACCTAAGTACAAAATAAAGTGTTTTTAAATAAAATTTATTCAAAGAAAAAAAGTCTGATCAAGTGCACAAATTCGGATGAATTTATACCAATCTTTCGTCACAAAAACTCACAGAACCAGCAAGCAGACAATTCTCCCAGTCAACCTTCAATCATCCATCACTAAGTCAACAGTCCTCAGATAGAAACAACCCGGAGATGGACAAAATCCCAATCAAACCCACGCCAACAAATCAGGCCATCAAATTCTCACAAGAAAATATTCAAATCGACAGGATCCAAGGGTCAAAACCAATTAAAAGTTTCTATTTTTTAATTAATTAATTATAAATTATCATTATAATATTTTATTTTTCGTTTTTTGATTTAGGGAGTTTTTCCCTCGTCTGCCTCGGTTCCTGTGTAATGAATAGGCCCGAGGCTGACGTGAAGGAAAAACTCACTGGTCCCAACATCTCTGATATTTTTATAATATTCCTCCCGAACTACTTCAACATTCTTTAAGTATTCTTGATAACTTAAATTTTCATTTAATTCTAATGCGATCATCCTATTGTCCTTAATTGCATCATCCACGTTCATTTCTTAGTTTAGTTGAGAACCATATTTGAAAGTTTGAAAATCAATATCAATCAGATATTCTTTCAATGTATCTTTGACATTTAAAAATTTTGGTTCTTTTTCTTTTCTCACACCGAGATTTATTGTACGATTTTCTGATTTTCCTGATTTCAATTCACATTGAATAACATCCCCAGTGTCAATGATCTACACTAGGTTCTCGACTTCCAAACCAATGAAAACTTTAAACCAATTATTCACAGTGTCGTCTGTCGTTAATTCGTTCATCTCATCAAATAAACATGTTACCTCTTTCCTTTTTTCTTTTAAAACATTTTTTGTATTTCCTCCTTTTTCGTTTTATCTTTATCATCGAGTTTCGCAATTGTTTCATCAACCATATCGACTATATTATTTTTTCCTTTCAATACACGTATTAATGAATCTTTCAATTTGTCAATGATGAACCAATCTTTATTATTATTTTCTTTCAGATTCGATAGATATTATGTGAAAACTTCCAATTATTCATTTAAATCATTTATCAGCTTCACAATATCCGATGTTTCACAATACAACATTGAATTTTATCATCTTTATCACGTTCTTTTAATTTTAATCATGCTTCTTCGCATTAAAAGTTTCCATTCAAGGCATCATTTATTAACAGTTTTTCGATTTCAACTTCTTCAAAAACAATCATATCATCCATTCTATCAATAACGTCGCCCAAAAGTAAATCTTTCAATTCTCTCTTCATTTCTCCAGCATTAAAACTACTCGAAAGAATTTTATTTTTATTGTAGCTTGCATGTTTTAGTATCGTTAGAATATTTTCTTCATTCTCATTTACCATTTTAATTTCACTGTTTATTGGATTAAGTATTCCGTTCTCAATTTTTTATTCACATTTATGATTTTGTTTTCAATTAAAATTTCAGAACTTATTGATTTTGGAAAACATTTTCTTTCATATCGTAAATTCTGTTTTCGATTAGTTCCTCACTACCTAAAGGTTCCATACGACATTTTAACTTTTCAGAAGTTTCAAATTCAACAAGACTTTTCTCCACGATGAAACGCTCCGATCGTCTCTATCATACTTTTTTCCAAGAGTTCGAGGGCTGTCTTAAATGCTCCTTCGTAAATTCTCAAACACTTCTCAGAACAAAATTCGCCGTAACAATATATATTTATCTGCATCGATCATTCTACTGTCTTCTCGACGAGCATTCGCCAATATCCATAATCTTTCCGCTGGCCACCAAACCTGGGCATCTCAAGCGGTTTTAGTGAAATATTTTTACTCAGGAAAAGACCTTTATTAGTAAAAGTGACGAGCTTTTCAATCGCTTCTTAATTTTTTCTCATGTGTATCCTCTAATTCCTTATGATTCATCTTAATCTCTTCCTTATCCTTTATTAACTTTCTAACCTCTTCACTGTGCTCGAATTCTTTTCCTATTAATATTAGCTCTTTGAATTTCTCCATCGTAATATAAAATCTCTCTTACATTGCTTGCAACTCATTCGGGTCTCTGACTTGATTCTAAATTCTTCTAACGCTTGGTTTCTGATCCAAGTCAACATTCTCTTCTTCCCTTTGTCAGATCTTGGCGATGTACTTTTTCTGGCGTAACTTCCAAATGGAGTGTCCTTCTGGAATGTTCATTCCTTCTGAATATTGTATTCAATCAACAGTCGGCCATACATCAGCTGTTTTCCGGCACAAATAAGTCACTGCTGAATTGGTGGAATTCCTGCTTTATTCTTTTTTACTTCCTCGATTGAATCAATTTTTTCAATTTTTATAGGTACCCGCTATGTTTTATCTTGTCCACCGCAAAAACAGGTTTGATTGTGTTGGAAAATCGTAATTTTACACGAAATGTCTTGATGTCCTTATATTACATCTGTTATGTCATTCAACAATATCCGTTCGAATAACGAATCGATAGCTTTTCCAAATTCGTAAATCTCATTTTTAATCTAAAATAAATGGAAATAATATTTATATATAAAATGTAGCTTATGTTTATTAATTTTTATGGGACAATTACCAGCATGTACATTTTATGTCTGTATAGTATTTTGATTTTTAAAAAATGTTATGTTTGTTCGAACTAGAAATAAAATTCCAGAGGATTTCAAAAAATATCCATACAAGTGTAAATACAAAAATAAACGATTTCAATCAGGCTTCTTCTTTTTACTTGTTGAATTATTTAAAGAATCTTTTTAAGTATTTTCAACAGCGCACGTGTTTCGTCAGAATTAGTGCAAAATTCATCCTAAAATGCAATAGTCGTTTCGACATTGTAATGACGATTCGAATAACGTCAATTGGAATTTCGGTTCTAATAACATCTATTCCATGAATTCAATCTATTCATAACGTATTGTAGTTTCTTTTAAAAATTTTCAAATGATTATTATCTCAGTATTTCATATTATTAAAAAAACTTAAATTTTAGAAAAAAAAACTTAAAATATTCATTATTCAAAATATATTTTCCTATTATTATTAATATTTCAATAGAAACAATAACCTTGAACTGATTGTTTAAATTAACTGTATTAATCATTAAAAGCTGTCATTTTTTAAAATATACAGTTATTAGATTTTCGTTTTTTTTGTTTTTGTGAATAATTTCAATTTAATGCATACATTACGCATTTTGATTTGTCCAACAAATAAAACATTATCGTTAAAATTGGATTTAGACACTGTCGTCTACGATATATGTAGAGATCTTTATAAGAGAATTCCTTCAAGTCACAATGTTTTACGTGTGTTTTTCTTCATTTGATATAAATGTTCATAAAAGGTTTGTGTGATGATTTTAGTCGAAGAATATGGATTATTTGTCCCTGATGCGGATCCGGTCAGGGCGTATTGGTTAGACAACTCTAAACCGGTATCGTACTATCCGATGGCAGATAAAGTAAGAATAACTGGGAAAAGATGAATTGAAATAAATAATTGAAATAAAAGAATTTAGTTCTTCAATTTAAATCGCGCCTCAGAAGATTAATTATCCGAACAATGGACGATACGAAGAAAACACTGGAAGTTGACGATAGTAAAACTATTGCAGAATTAATTCTACCAATCTGCAATAAAATTGGTTTGTACATTTTTAATATTTTTTTTAGATTTAATACTTATTTCTACAACTTTTCGATAATAAACTTAAAAAATTAGTAAAATTAATATAATAATAAGTAATAAAAAACTATCTATCAAATATAAATTGTCTTCGAGAATAAAAAGAAGGTTCAAAGAAAAACAAAACACTATTTCAAATTATACAAAATGTTTTTTTTTAATATTCTAAAGCTTTATAAAAAAATAATATTTAGATAATAATTTATTCACGAGTGAATAGAATGATAACATATTTGAACGATTAAAGTTAAAAATGTTCTTGTAGGTGACACTTTCAACATGCTTCTACAGAAATGAATGTCAAAATGTCATCAAAATGGGATTATATATCTACAAAATATAATTATTGCTATTATCATTTGTCATTACTCACACCGCCCATTTGAGAATAATTAAACAAGTCATTCCTTGGTGTTCTATTGTATAGTATTAATATTATTGTAGTAATATGTGAACCTTATGTTCTCTAGAACATTGTTTTCAACTGATTTGAAGCCTGAGACCTTTAATTTTTAGTGTAGCATTTAAAAAATTATTTAAAAGTGTAGCATTGAACTAAAATAAGAAGATTAAGAGTATTTTAATAGATTTTTTATAAAAATATATATTATAGTTTTATCTTCTCCCCGTCTACATCATAGTTTTAACTTTCTCTAATGCCTCAATTTTATTTCACAAATCAAACATAGTAACATTTTCTTTGAGCTTGAATTTATTTCGTTTATTAGTGTAAACATATTTGATAAGTAAGCTAATTGTGTTATCCAATAATACTCATTGATTTCAAAGAATTTTTAAAAATATTTTGAAATTTTAAGACAATTATGAGCTTTCCGCAAACTGCTTAAATATTTCTGTCGACCACCAGTTGAGAAAAACTGTTCTTGAGTATTTCCAAGATAAGTTATTTTTCAACTCCCCATGTATATAATATCATTTATTTTCTGTGTGGTAATTGAAAATAATAAAAGAAATGAAATTAAGTCTTAAATCAATGTCATTCGATAGAGAGCATCTCCTCAAACTCTGCAAGGATAAAATTAATAATATTAATCCGGAATTAAATGAATTTAAGATGAAATATTCGAAAATTACGGATAGTAAGGTATCAAAAGAAAATTCTGGGGACGTTTATCAATTTAAACACATGGAGAAATTCTGTATAAGAATAGTATTTATGAACTAATAAAAATTTAAAAATAAAATTTACAATTGGAAGTTAAAAATACCGAAAAGGACATTAAGAAAACAATTTATTGAACGCAAATGAAATTGAAACATTTCTCTTTGTAAAAGGAAAATTTTCTGGAGCAATTTAGTAAAAAAAATAATTTAAGACACAATGAATGCTCAATTTGATGAATCTTAAGATTACGGTAATCCTTCGATATTAAATACTCCAAAACAAATTGAAGCAGTTTTTGATTAATTCTTTATAGTGTTCAGTTCTTATAAATCTTTCAGTCAAAAAAAATTAAGAAATTATAAATTAATAGTCACAAGTAGTTTCAAAGTCTATCCTGGAAATCAGAAGAACAAAATACTTAACAACCATGGAAATTAAATTGAATTCATCTTCTATTTTGTTACATATTTTTAAAAGAATTGTTTCTGATCAATTCAAGAGCCGAATAATTTATTGCCAAAGAATAGGTCCTGTCTTATCAGAACTTAAATAACTTTTTCTGTAACGTTAGATTATTTAGTGGTTCTGAGATTCGTTTTATCAATAGTTTAATATATTTGAGTATTAAAATTTTATAATATATTAAACTTATCATCAGACGCTTAGTTGCTTTTCGTATCTTAATCATATTTGTTTATATACTATAGCAATAGTTAAGTTGATAATACATTTTTGGACATTTAATCCTCTTCCATTACCAGTAAATCTTTTACGATGTCCACAGATTTTTGTCTACAGAATGTGTAAAATATATTTTTTACCATCTTTGTAGACGATTCCAACAACATAGTCACTGAGGTGGTGCGAGTAATATTTCTGAAATGAAGAAAAATATGTTTAAATTATTGAAAGAATTAAAATTATTGTACGAATAATTCTAAATAAACCTTAATTATTTTCCACCAGTTTTTTTTGAGGGTTTTCAATTTATTTTACGTAATTTTTATTAAAATAATTTATTCTATTGAAAATATCGGTAAAACCAAAAAAAATATATTATCATTATTAAATTATTTAAATGAAATCTTATTAATCTTTATTATCTGAATTTATATATAATTTACAAAAAAAATATTTAACAAATTTCTTAAAATATTTGAAAAATAATTTTAAAAATATTATAATTAGTTTCGTAAAAAAATTTTGAAATTATTTTATTTTTATTTCAAAATATATTTTTAATTATATGGTAGTATTGAAAGCTAATTAATTAATTATTTAATTTGAATTTTACTAAAAAAACGGAATTCATTTTCTGATAAAAATCATTTTTTTAATTGCTCTTCGGTTTTAATTAAGTGAATGTGATTGTATTGATCGGAATCATTCATTGATCAACTGTCGGTTTCTGTTGATAAATGACAGTTTCTTTCAGCTTCTATTGACACACACCAATGATTACGTCATCTCCGCACAGGTGCGTAAACCAACGGTTACTTTTTTTCTGTTTACATATAAAATAATAAACAAAAAATATCGATTAAAATTCTGTAACTGAACTATAAAGAAAAAAGAATACATGAATTCTAAAAAAACAAAGTATGTCGTTATTATTGCTCCAGGGGCCTCAGTTTGAATTGTTATATCTCCTAATTTAAAAAATTATTTTTATAAATAATGACGCTATTATTATTCATAAAAATTTTGAGGCAATATTAAATAATTATTCATATTTCTATTTTTGATTTTCCAATAATAATCATTGAATTATTATTCATTTAATTTAATCACCAAGACAAATATAACAGACATTTGAAATTAAAAAAAAGTATTCTTAAGATTTGTTTCGATTGTATTTGGCCATTATCAATTATTCCATGAAGATCAATCAACATGTCATACAATATTTTTTAAGTTACCTTTAAATCTCAAATTTATTTATTTAATTTATTAATTTTAATGAAGATTGATGTTTAAATAATATTTTAATTTGGGAAGTTCGTAGAAAGTTCTTAAAAGTCTTCTTCGCATTCATAGTGGTAAGCGAGTTTGTTTGGTCTTCTTACGTTTGAAGAGAAGTAATACACTACACCCAATGTATACGTTGGGTATCAAAAACAACCATTGAACCAACCATATAATTCTCACAAAAGATGTCATGAAAATCTTCTGCTATTTTCAGATCATATTATACATAATTCAGTGTTTCATATCAAAATATCTATATAAATTTCAGTTCCCGATCTATTATCGTGATGGATCTATGAAAAATTCACCATAATCTTAACATGTTATTTAAAAAGTAGACAGATTAATAATGCGGAATTTCTCATTAATTATATTGTATGGATTTAAAATCAAAGGGGGTTAAGATATTTCTGTGTATTAAGATGTATTCTGATATTTATAATCTTATTTTGTAAAATAATTATTTTAATATTTTTATGGCCTATAAAGTAATTTTTGAAGGCTTTCTAATATGAATTTAGTTTTATTGAATATAAAGTCTTTTTATGTTTATGTTTTCTTACATCAATCATAACACTAAACAAGAATGGCAATATATAAAAAAATTATTTAAGTTCAATGTTGTAGAATAATTATAAAGTTCTTTTAGTTAAATATTTTACTTTGCCAATTATAATTATTAATTAATGGATAGTAGTGTTTAATCACTAGATATTGACTGTCGCTCGTTGAACAGGACACTCAAAAATGCCTTCAAATTACCTTCGAAATAAATGTGTGACAGGATTATTCTTTACTCCCTCATCTGAGTTTTGAGATAGATTTATCTCCAATATGTTATTCCCGTTCCTAAAGGATTGGTCAAAAGATTAACCCCAAGGTTATTTATCCAAATGCTTTACAAAGCGTCAGATACGGTATCACTTACCATAATCTATAATCATCGAACGCGCTGCTTATAGATATCACTCTTTCCAGAGATGACCACTGAAAAATTTGGGGGTTACCTATTCAAACGTAGGGGCTTTAAACTTTAAACTTTAAAGTTTAAAGTCCTCATAGTTTATCGGTACATAATGGCAGTCACTATATGTAGGTTCTCGAGCGTTTTCCTTTAGACATAATTTCGTCCTTTAACTTTCGAAGAGACACTACGTGTAAGTATGACAGACTAGGTAACCCAATATACCAACGAGGTCTCACCCAATATGTGGATTACTGTGTCACAGTATTGACACTCAGGATATTGAACCATAGGCTCTGTATCGAAGAAAACCTTTTAAAAAGTTACAGATTATGCTCTGAAAGCTCTGTCATGTTTTGGCATACCTCGTATCAGTTGCAGTTTTGATACATATGGTTTTACAATCCATTTGCAGAATTAACACTTATGTATGCATATTTATTCACTATATATAAAAATATCAATGTGATTATAACGTTCCTTAACTATATATCGGTTTACAATATTTAATGACTCAAAAAACGCTGAATTAAATAATTTAATTAATAAATTATTATAACCTTTACTCATTTTTAAAAAAGTGTTTTATAATAAATAATAAATTGAATAATCATTAAAATTGTTTTTCTCTATTATTATAAAAAATAATTCCAAAATGTAGAATAAAATAATTTTTTATGTATTTTTTATTATTTTAAAATATTTTTTATTTTGATAATATTTATAAAATTATATTTTTATAAATCTAATCGATTTAATAAATTCTAATAATAAATTCAATTGTGTCCACGACAAACGTTTTTGTTCGCGATGTTTTATCTTGATACCCAAAAAACCACAAGTGCTTTGCAATAATAACACCTGTACCCTGTTTTTATTCTCAGTTATCTTGAAGGCGATCAGATTCATCACACAGGTACCAGACACTCTTTCACACGCCTCGCACTCACGTTAATAATGCTCACATTTTTAAATAATGATTGTCCATCCAATAATTAAATGAGATTGTTTTTATTTACATGTCTCAAAAATATTAAATCAATATAACATTTTTAAAAATTTTCGAAAAAAATTTCTATGATAGAATTTCTTTAAAATTATTAATTATTTTTATTATTTACGAATATAATCCCAGTTTCTTATTATGAAAGTTATTTATCGGATTAATTCAAACAAAACAATACTTACAGTACAGTAAAACACAAATTTGTGTTCGATATAATACAACATTCATCAATGAAGCAAATGAACAATAAAATAATAAATAGATAAATATTTTGTTTCTCATGATTTATTTACACAAACTGCGTCGAACTTTAATCTATTTGTTTAATAATATTATTATTAATATACTGATTTTTTGATAATTTAAACAAATTTAGTTTATCACATAAAAATATAACGACAAATATTGTATTGAGTGTTGTTAACAGGTGGTGCTTGTTTAAAAAAATGTTAAGGTCTCGATTCATTTAAAGCATTTGACGCACTCATCCGTATACTTGAATAAATAAAAAGATAAACTTGTTATATTAGTCTGGTGCTTCATTAATGAAATTGCGAATTATTAATTACTGCATTTATTTTGTGAAATGAGAACTCTTAACTCTCCGACCGCATATTTTTTTCAAATTTAGTTTAAAAAAACGCATTTTATCAACTTACACGTGGACTTTGTTTATTACAGAAAGACAGCTTGAACGGGAAAATAACTGGATAGCAACGTGAGAAAACATTAATAAATGCGAGCACGTCCAAATCGCGAGATGCATATAATTATACCAGTAGATACTGCACGCGTATATCGCGGGATACCAGGTCAGAGGGTTAACCATTTACCACTCAGATTTAATTATTAACAATGTATAATATATTCAAATAATAGTCTGAATATGGATCATTAAAACCTTCTCACTATTATCTATTACCAAAATACAGTAATAAAACGAATGTTCATCTAGATTTAGTTTCTACCTCTACAGAGAGTGGATTAAAGTGAAATATGTTGATTATTGCAAAGAGGTAATAAGGAACTATGAAATAACCAGATTAATTAATGATGCATTACGTGCCGGAAAAAGTAAATAACCTTTTTTACTATCACAAAATCAAAAGGAAAAACATACTAAGTTGCTGAAAACTTTATATGGATTTCAATAGTGTTTTGTTATGCTTATTTTAATGAAAAGATTAAAATTAAATCGCAATTTCTTCATTGATTATTTTTAACCTTAAATGAAGTATTAAAATTTTAAAATTCGTACTGGTTTGCTTTATTAATACAAAATTGGTTAAAACGTATCTGAAGCTGCAAGGAAAATATGAAATGCTTTTAATGAAGACTGTAACAGATCGAGTTGCATATTTAGGGGTTCGTTGCTTTAAATCTGGCAATAAAACCCTTAGAAAGAAATCAGGAAGACATTCTTAAGTGTTTGAGTAAAAATCCACGAGCAACATGTGAATAAATTAAGAAAGTATTTAAATGTGATGAATCGACCACGAGGAAACGCCTTCATGGTATTTGTTTTACGCAAATTTGTAATTGTTTACTTATTTGTGTAGCCAGAGATTCATTTATTGATCGAATTGTCCCATGTTACAAAAAGTGGGTAACGTATGGCAATCCAATTATATCAAGGCGCTGGATTGAGGACAGTGCAACTGTATGAAGAAATACAAAAAAATATTCATCGAAAAGAAAGATGATGGTGACAGTTTTAATGGAATTCATTCATGAATTATCTTCTTCTTGAACAAATAATTTCTACTGAAATGTTATGTGCTCATATTGCCTGAACTCTGTGCAAGTTGCTTGAACTCCCAGCTTTATTTGATTAACAGAAAAGGAATTCTACTGGTACATGATCACGATCAACCGCATATTGTGAACAAGACCAGCGACAAGTTGAGAGAAGTTAGCTGGGAGTTTCTGTCACATCCGAATCGAATGGAAGATATTTTATAGAATATAAAGTTTTTCTACAGATTATATAGTATTTCGGAATTTGGTAGTAGGAACTTCAATTACTTATATAAGGGTACCTTATAATTATTTTATGCTTTTAATAATAACATTTTTTCGTAAGTGTATTGATGTTATTATTAGAATGAATTTAAGAAAAACATAAATTTATGAAAAAAGGATAAAGAAAGATCTCCCTATGTCTATCTGTTTTAAGAACGATATTCGTTGACAATTAGCCTATAATAATATTGGTCTAGTCATCTTGTATTAAAGATCAGTTTGTAAGCAATCCATTTTCAACTTAATTAA
>MQRK01239914.1:3918-19743 GCA_001938485.1 Girardia tigrina | reverse complement strand
TAAATAAATAGGACTTGAGTTAAACGATAAAATTTGAGATCGGGTTGTGGTTGACCCTTAACCAACCACTGGGGGCTCGGAGCACTTAAAAATGTGGCGAACAAGTGGGTCGTGACACAAGAAAATGGCTGGTCAAAAAGCTTTCTTTGTTACTTAGATATAATTTCTTAAAAAACTAATGAAAATTTACTGTCGAATTTTTACAACATTTTTAAATCGCAACAAAATAATATAGTTTTTAAAAATATCAGAAGTTAAAATTTTCAACACTCGAAATAACAGTCCAAAACATTCTTATTTTCAAGGCTTGCCAGCAAGAATTAAATTTTGAGCGAAAAATATCATTGTAAATCATTTGGCTTGTGTAAAACACGTTCAAAACAAAGAGAAAAATTCATTGCAACCTATTATTTCTTTAAAAAGTAAAAAGCAGAATGATATAATTACCGAAGGGTTTTTAGGAGCAAGCATTCCGCTACATAAATTGAGAAATTAGTCAATTCAAAAAATGTTTGCAAATCTTAATATAAAACCTCCATCGAAAATTAGCGCAAGAAAACACGTCGATTTCGCGTATGAATCTCATATTAATAATCTTAAAGCATTTGTCAAAGCGAAAAATATTTTTTTGATGTCACATGAATCTCAGCCGGATTCAAAAAATATTTTAATATCATAATAGTTGATATTGAGAATCCACATAAAGCCTGCAGCGTAATTGCTGCAGCAATGTTTTACACTAAAAACTTTGAGCAGATTGAAAAGATAGTCAAGTCACTTAAAGATGATTGAGAAGTTCATGTCGGACACTCCCGACACCAACGTGAGGTGCGGGGCGGTCACCGCGGTAACCTGAAGCGGAAACACCGTTGTTGTATTTAAAGCGATGTTGACGGAAGCGCGGCGCGAAAGCGGAACTCCCGTCTGTTCCCACGCTGACACGAGATGACGGACTAGCTATCTATCGCCGCCGGTGACCGAATATCTCTCGCCACGTTCGGCGACTTACACCTGATTAGACAAGGAGAAAACATGATGAATCGAATTTTCGAACCAACCGAATTTGGATGGCGGATTCTCAAACAAAGAGTGGCGACCATCACGCCCCATCGGCCAACATTCACAGCCGAGACCGATAAACGATCCGTTCAACTTAGTTGAATAAAAAAGAGCAAACGCTTTTAATATGTATTCTTTACAAAACTCGCAGGCGTCGAAGCACGCACATCGATAAATCTCATAGTCGATTATTTCATCATCAGTATTTAAATTCAACAAGTTGAATTCACGCCGTTGTGTTTTATTTGTATTTGTTTAGTTCTTTTTTCAAGGTCATTATGTCCGCTCTTATTCAAACAAGCTTTATTTTTTTGACGTTTTAAATATTAACTTTCTCGTTTAATTAATTTTCTGATTTAGTTAATTTTCGTTTTACATCACCGCCATTTATTCACATTTTCAATCACTCCGTTCATATTTTTTTGCATTATTTTTGTTATTAAAAAAGTTTTATTTTCGATTCTTTTTTTTTAATTTACTACAATGATGAAATGATTGTTCAGAAGTCGAAAAATATTTTTAAAAAAAGAAGAACTAAACAACGAATTAATTTTAATATCAACCTTTTACGAGAATTTATTTGAAGAGATCGAAACAGCTACAACTGAAACATTTTCGCTTTGCGATGCTCAAAAAATGATAGTGTGGTTAAACCATCGAAATGATCCGTTAGATATTAACAAGTTTTTTGAAAAAAAAGAATGCTCAATTCAGACTTTGAAAAAGTTATGGGAAAAAGGTATTCCTTTCACTATATATTATATATAAAATATTTAAATGTTCCTCAACAACTGTTCTTATCGAAAGAAGTTTCTCGATGCTATTCAAGATGATCACAAGAGAAAGAAATTAAAATGATAAAAACATCATAAAAATATATTATTCTACATTTTAACACCGCATCGAAAAATTTTAAAACTTGATTCAAAGTACAAAAGTTTTGATTTTTTTTAAATAATATGATCTCTTTTATTTTTTGTAGACCTTTTAAAAACGAGTCATTATTTTTTTAAATATACATTTTAAAAATGCATAATTTTTGATTTTTTTATAAGTATTTTTGCATTCAATATTGCACTTTTTGGGTTGCCCAAGTAATAATATAACATTTAAACATAATATTCAAATTATTAAAGTTATATTTCATCTTTTTATCTTTGTAAAACTTTAGTTAAAAACAATATGTAGATTATTTTCAAAAGTCCATCTTCCTAGAGTCTGTACTAATAACTTTAGTATCATTCGTATATGATGATTAATACCAATGAGTTAATGAAAAATGTAAATTAATGAAAACGTGATAAAGATCGATGAAGCATTAAATTGCAGACATATTAGATAATGGGGAAAATATTTAGTCAGATTGCAGTTTTAGGTCTTAAAGGTTTCTTAAATTTACACACGGCTTTAGCTTTCGTCAATAGAACTGACCGCTTTCCTCTCAAATCAAAATGAGAAATGGATGATTTACTCATTTTCCGAGCAAATTCATTATATTGCAAAGATTTATTGGGTGTTTGTCTGCTTCGCTCATCCGATGAGGAAAGACTCGTTTCATCATCACTCATTACCACAATTGACTGACGAATAATTTCTTCTTCAAATTGTTCCCTAATTTTTTTAGCCGATTTCAATCTGGCATATTCCTTCGGCATCCATGTTGACGGATGGTTGAGTAGACTAATGATTACTGTAAAATATTTAGTGAGAAATTGATTAGTTTACCCGCTATATGAATTGTTAGGCAGACTCGTTTGATTGAATTCATATAATTCTATTCTAGATTCAGATGGAGGCAGCAAAGCTCTTGAAACAATAGATTAATGTCATTGTTTAAATATTGCTGCTGCATAATAAATTAGGTTTTTCCTCCGTAATGGTTAAATAATAAATGATGTCCATGTTATGTTAAATTACTATTATTTAATATTACCTTTTCAATGTGTGCAAAGACACTGTCACTCCTTTAGCTTCTAGATACTGTTGAAGTTTCAGACATTCCATGGCTCCTTCAGAATTGCACATCTCCTTAAAAAATTAATATATACCTTTTTAGAAAATAAAACTTATTAATTTACATGCTTTTGATTATCCTTAGAATATATATAAACTGGATTGCCAAAGAATCGTTTCTGCTTCTTTTTTTTCACAGATTTTCGGGATTTAGACTTGTTTGTTTTCAAATTTTCTTTTGATTGATAAGGGTTGATAAATGATTGAAGTAATTCATTTTTAGGGGAATTAAGATTGCTTAGATTTATTCTAAAAAAATAATATAATCTGTATTTCTTAATATTGGTTACAACGAAAACTGAGAAGACGCTAGACTCTTGGATCTCAATAGAGGCTTTTTATTTCCAATTGGTTTCGCATTGGCAGATTCCAATTTCGATTCCCCTGTTTTATCGCTAACTTTCAAAGTAGCTAGAAAGTTCAAATAAATAATTGAAAAGTTAATCTTTTATGTAATGTGCCAATGAATTATGTGATTATATTAATCAATATCTTAAAATCCCAAATAATCCTCAATTTCTGTTAAATTTATAACTTTGTAAATAAAGTTCTTTCCCTCGATAAAGAAATATTTTTTTGCAAAAAAGATTAAAATATAAAAAATATTTTATTTTAAAATCTTTGATAATTCTTAATCTGATAAATTGATCAAGCCAGTTAATCTATAATAGGAAAGCTGGAATATACTGTACCAGAGTTAATTATAAGAAATCCCCGCAGAGGATTATTGGTGACTCAGGTGAAGTAATAACAATAATTTATCCTCCTCAAAAATCAAAATACCATTCTTTTCTAAATTATTTATTTGAACGTTCTCATGCAAAGCAGTGAATTGAGATATGCATTGAATTTTCGGCATCGTTTTCTTTAAAATAGTTCTAAATTTCAAAGATGATTTTGTTTCATTCAGGTTGGAATTAGTTGTTCCATCTTTTAATATTTCAGGAATTTTACTGTCGAAAACGGTCGCTGTTTCCTGGAATGAAACAGCCGACATCCGTTTAACCAGTTTGTGCTCATGCAATGTCATTATTATTTAAACGAAAATCGTTTATTTAATAAATCTATCATTTCAAATAAACAAACTCAAGGTCATCATTTAAAATCATTTAAGCATGACAAACCATTAGCATTGGTACGTTAAATGTGTGCCAAATGCGTCTTAAAGATATAAAAGCGTATCAATCTTTTGTTATGCGTCAGTGAATATTTCTTTAAATTATTGATTATCATGATTGTGATATTTTTATTATTTGGAATTTTGTCATATCCTCATTACTTAACTCTAGCACAAAATAATTTTAGTACGATTTTTTATACTTTTCCGAATTAAAATGTCTTAGTATATACATCGTACTGGTATGGCGGAGTCACAGAGATTCAACAGGCTAAGAGTCAAACTATTGATATCAAGCAATGTATTAAAGATTTAGGATTTGCTCCCCAATTTCTTCAACCTGGTTTAACTTTACTTTCAAAAATTTCCGACATGGCTATAGGTAGTTTCTGGTTATTTATGATAAATGTTATTCGTTTGTAAAAAATCAGAATTTTTTATTAAAATAATCTTAATTAAAATTTATAAACATTCAAAGGTCAATTTGAAATTTAAATTTCAAAATTTATTTTTTGCATTTTTTTGAAAACGTTTTTTCTAAGAAATGGAAGATTTTATTTTAATCAAAATATTTTCCTTCCTTAACCGTCAAAAATCGTTCTGGTAATTTATGAATGTCATCGAGAAAAATAGTTTGTCATTTGATGATTGATCATTTTTAAACCATTTTGATTTTTCGTGGTTCGCGGAGATCACTTTTTATGATCGGAAAAAGTATTAGGAGTACACATAAGTAATCAATTGTTTATATGGCAACAAAAATAATTTAATTACTTTTAATTTTATTTTTAATCACTTATAATTTCCATCGTTATCAATGACCTTGTACCATCTTGTCGGTAGAGTTTCAATTCTCCGTTCTCAAAATTTAGTTTCTTTTGAAGAAAAATATTCTTCCAACTGATTTCGAACATCATTTTAAAAATTTTTATTCTACAAGTTTTTCAAAAATGTTCCCGAAATCAATTGTAATATCATGAATGTTATCATCAACATTATCAGATGTTTCCGGTTTGGGTAGATTGAGTTTAAATCAGGCATGGTTAAAATAGTTAACAATTGTCGTTGATGATGATAACAGAGCATGCGCAGTGATTTCATGGCCTAAGCGCTCAAGGGTCGGGGAATTACCAAATTACCGAACCCGGGACATTGGAACCATCATACTCCGGTACTTCCGGACCTTCTTGGTAGCCTTAGTAGCTCGTACAGCTCCAGCTCCTCTCCGTGTCGTTCCAATTTGCAATCGTATCTCGCTCCAAAGGGATCGTCATCTGATAATCGGTGTAATTAGGCTCATTAAATTTCTCACAACAAATGGTCTGCGACTGCACATACTCTTCGTAAATCATCATCATGTGTGACACAACATCACCAGATACCAGTTTGATCCAAGTCGTACGACCAAACGTGTACAACGATTGAACGGTCCGGATTGCATCCAATTCATTGATTATTGAATAATAAAGCATTTCTTCTTTTTTATTACTCATAATTTCAATACATAAATTTCCAGTGCAAAGCAACTGTTTTGACATCATAACTTTTATTTTCAAAATATTCACACTAATTTCCATCGAACCATTTAAACAACTCAAACATAAAAACATATTTTTACATCAATATTTTTTACACAATAATCATTTTTTTCTTTACTTTTCAAAAATTAATTTTTATTCAAATTCTATCTATTCAAAGTCTATCACAAAATTATTACGAAAAACATTATAAAAATATACAATCTAAAGATAATTTGTGGATCAAACAATACACTGATTATAGAAAATGTTCAAAAACCAATTAAAATCGAAAATTAAGATGAATATATCAGTTACACAAGTCTGATGGAATGTCTACTGAATTCATCTTCTTCAGAATTGTTGTCACATTCATTTTTCTCGTTTATAATTCAGTACGATTTCTTTTAATATTTCGTGTCTTTAGCATTTGATAACTCTTCCCATATCTGCCCCCTTTATTTGATCTATTCATGAATCGAACTCCGAATTCTAACTATTTACATCTCTTTCCTTCTCATCCCAGGGGGATCAAAAACTTCATAAATATCGCAAAAAAGATGAAATCTGTAACCAGAATGCATATAGGAGATACATGGCATCTAAAATGCTTGTGTGAAATTCAGTTTTACCGTCAATTGAGGTAATTAATTTCGAAAGTAATTTCTTGCGATACAAAGACTTTAGGCATTTAATAATTCCTATCTCTAATGGTTTGTTGATGATGGGATTCTAGGAGGTAGGATTACAAGCTCTATGTATTCAAAGCCTTGCACATGTGGATGAGTTGCACATTTTCCACCATCATTGCAACTTTGCATTTTGCACTCTTCAGTTGTTTATCAAATTGTCTCACCCATTCGGTAAATTGATTACCCATTATCCATGATTTATTGTTTTTTCCGATGCTAGAAAGGAAAAGATTTAACATTTTTAAAGCATTGAGGCTTAACCGTTTTTCCAATAATAATTAGCTTTCTCTTCTCTGATCCATCCATATTGCAACAAACAAATGCTATGAGTCGCTCCTTGGATTTCTCCTAAACATGATAAGTTGTACATTTTATAGCTAAAGTGGCATCGGGCAGCATCTTAAAAAACAGCTCCGTTTCATCTGCATTGAATATGTTTTGAGGCTTGTACTTCGATAAAAGATTTTACAGTCCTGTATTCATTTGGAATTGGTCGTTTCAGGTGTGACTGATGACCCCACGCCACTCAGTTTGTAAGAAAAAATGTCAAATCTTGTTTTAAATCTTTCTAAGCAACCATTACCGCAGTGAATATTTGGAATTCCTAATTGTTCAGCGAAATGGTTGGTTTTTGTATATATAATAGCACATGATATAGGTACATAATCTTCGCAAACTTGGAGAAACCATTTAAACAAAGCTGGTACGAGAGTGGCTTGCGCAGCGGTTGCGCGGTCACGACGCTCTAGTGTTGAAAGGTCGACATTGGGTCGGGGGATAAATAAATTCGTATCTCACAGAGCTGACTCGTCGCTCCTCGGACATTTGGTTCACGTCCTTGGTCGCCATGCCCATTCGATCTACGGGTTAACGATGTCCGATGTAAACCATTGCATGACACTGACCATCGATACCAATCTACTTTTTCTTCCAATTTGTGCTTTATTCAACGATTCGTCTAACGATTGGACATGATTTTTGTCCTTCTTCCAGTTGACCGGATCACAAGTCGATTTGATCTCCAACTCACCGACGTGAATCGATTTCATGAAAATCGATTCCGAGAGACACTCGTTCGGAGAGAACGTCATTATGATTTTGAACATTAATTCAATTTCGACGAACTCCGTGCGTAAATCCAATGACGACCAAAGATTCAAATTCAATTTCGAGACAGTTCTTTCAAAATTTTTGCTTAATTCTTCAATTTTTCAACTTATTTACACTTCAACTGCGCCGAAATTTTTATTTTTTGTTTTTAATCCCGCGAAAGATTTTACAATTTCAACTAAATTAAGACTATTAGAGGTTCTTGGAACATCGTCAGAATTATTACTATGAGTTATTTCTGACATCAAAACTTTTATTATACCACAAAAAATGTTTAAATCTAATTTCCTTTTTTTCCATTTGAGCACCTTTTTTCCTTAGGAGCACCAAATTTTAAATATCCATTTTTTCAAAATCGTTTGCATAATCGTCTGTTCATCTTGTCGTTTGATGGCTGTTAAAATGATATATTTGCTAAAATGATCAATCATGGCCATTATATATTTTTCTTTTCTTATTGTTTCTCTCCATGGGCCACATATATCGATGTATACTTTCTCAAACGGTTCACATGATGTTATCTTGATTGTCTCTTCTTTAGTCTTGGACGTATCTGTTTTTGTTTGTTGACATTCTATACAAGTTCCTATTACTTCTTTCACCGTTTTGCGTTAATCTTCCATATATCAAATTTATCCTTTAAATAAAACTTTTTTTAGATAAACCTTTTCCGCTCCTGCATGACATAACAACCTATGTGTCTGTGTGATTAATTCACTTCTTTTCTCTTTGGATATCTATTCTCTGTGTGCTTCTTTTACCTGGCTTCTTGTCGTAACCGCTAATAATCTCGTTTTATGTCTGTCTGTTTTTGTGTCTTCATGTTGCATTTGACACTAGGTGCATGTGTCACATTTGCTTCGAGACAGCATATCTGCATTTCCATGTAATTCATCTTTTCTGTATACCATCTCTATATCCAAACTACTGAGATAATTGATCCATGTCTGGAACTGGGCTGTTATTGTTTTTTTTTGTATGTAACACAAAAGTGATGGCTTTATGATCTGTCCTTAGTTTAAATCTTTTCCCATATATATATATATAATGATTGAAATGTTGACAGAAATAATAAATGGCCAAAAGTTCTTTCCTAGTTATACAATATCATTTTTCACGAATTCCCATCAAATACGAACCATAAGCTATTACATGTTCTCTTCCCGATTCGCCAACTTGTGACAATACTGCTTTTATACTATCCCAACTTGCATCCGTATCCAAAATAAACTCTTTATTGAAGTTCGGGAATGCTAAAATTGGGGCTGTTATGAGGGATTTCTTCATATCGTTAAAAGCTAGTTCACATGAGTCCGTCCATATTAGTTTATCTTTATTCGATCCGCATAACCCTTCTAATGCCCTGGCTTTTTGCGAGTAACGATTTATAAATCACTTATAGTGGTTACAGATTCCCAGAAAACTTCTCCAATTCTTCATGCAGTTTGGTCTCTGGAATTCTTCAATTGCTTTAATTTTATCTGGATCCATGTGAATAGCTTCTCTTTTTACTACATGTCCTAAGAATTTAACTTCATCCCTTAAAAATTTGCATTTAGATGGTTTTATTCTTAAATTATCTTTCTCAATTTGTTGGAAAACTTCACCCAATACTTTATAATGTTCTTCTATGGTCTGATTTGCCATCAATGTATCATCCAAATATACTGACGTTCCTTTCTTATTTGGTTGTAATACTTTCGTCATCAACTCCTGAAACGTCCCTTGCGCTAAAGCTATACCAAACGGCATTCTACGGAAACAAAATTGACCACTTTTGTAGAGAATGCTGTTTTTTCTTGCGATTCCTTTTCTAATTCTACCTGATAATATGCATTTCCTAGATCAATTGTGCTGAAATATTTTGTACCGTGTAGTTTGTCCATTAGTTCTTCCATATTCGGCATCGGGAAGGCTTGTCTTTCTGAGATTTGATTCAGTTGTCTGAAATCCATACATAGTCTTATTTAATCAGTATCCTTTTTCCACACACATACCAGTGTTGTGTTCCAAGGTGAATTGCAACGTCGAATTATTTCATTTTCTTCCAAATTCTTGATGGCTTCGTCTAACTTCGCTTGTAGATGTTCTGGTTGTCTTCGTGGTTTAATATTTATCGGTTTACCTGTCGTCTTGATTTCATGTTTTATTAGATTTGTTCTGCCGATGTCCCAGTCATTTGTCATTAATATTTTCTTGAATTTTATAATTAACTCTTTTAATTCCTTGCTTCCGTTCATATCTATCTGTTTCTTTGCTTCCTTTAATCTCTGGTCATCTGTTATTTTATCTCCAAATTTTGCTTCTAGTTCATAAATTAGGTGTATTCTACGAAACTCTTCCTTTTCTCTTTCTATTGTCGTTAGTCAACGAAATCCTATATCGAAACACTGTTGTAAAGGTACACCTCCTATCATTTGAGGTCTTAGTTGTTCTACCACTAAAAATTTCATATGTTTTTAGCCTGTCCTACCTTACATATGTTGGGTATTACAGTTAAATCTCGTTTACATCTTTATTTATATTAAACTACTAATCTGACTCCAAATGAACAAAAGGTTTCTTCCAACAATAATATATGAAGAATGAACAAAACCTTTTAATAATAATTTATTCTGCGAACAACAATTGAATTACAAATATTGAATTTACAAATAGATTCAACTCTAACAGTACGCTACAATTCAAAGATAACACTTCGATTAAACAGTTACAACAACTTTTTAGTTCGAGCGATGCTAGAATGATTTATTTAAAACTTATCTTCTCCTTTATAGGATACTGATACTTTCGTAATATTACAATTTATTTTAAANGCTTAATTTCTCCTTTACAGGATACTTAAAAACTTTTCTATTCTTTAGTTTAAAAAAAATAATAATATAAGAAATCAACAAACAAATTTACCACGCATATAATTTAAAGTTACTTTTCTTTGAGTGATCCAATGGGCCACTGTAACTGAAATAACTATTGCTTTTATACTAGTTTTTCTTAACCTTGATAATTGAATAACTAAAACAAATCTCAAAATATTTACAAATATTTTATAAATTTTATTAAAATACTATTATAATAATCAAGAAAATTATTAATTTTAACAGCTAATTATTTTAAAATTTTTATTAGATTTTAAAAATTTAATTTACATTTTTTGGAACCCCAACACATATAACTTACAACTCTCCCACGACATTCATCTGTACGCCGTTTGCTGCTGTCAATCTTTGATTAGCTCTGTGTATCGTTGTTGTCTTGAAATTTCTTGCTAATTCTGTTGTTATCACATTCATAGCAGCTCCTGTGTCAAGTAAACATTCGATTTTTTCTTCTTCTATAATTACTGTTATGCTGGGATGTCACTGAAGTCTGTCATACGAAATCTTCCCCTGTTTATCTTCCAACACCAAAATCATCTTTGCATCACCTGTTTGTGTCTCTACTGATGAATTCTTCAACAATCTTACTGTTTTCTTCGTTAGTTGAAGGTTTTCGTAAATACTTTCCTCTAAATTTACTCTTCGTCGATCCTTTTTCGCCTTTTTCATTTTTATCCTCTGTACCTACCTCTCTATTTACTGCTTCTTGTTTCTTTTCTTTCATATTGCCATTATTTAAAGTTTTTATTAGTTTATTATTTATTTTCATAGTTTTATTATTTGTTATATCATTAATACTTTTATTCATACTTTTACTATAATAATCATACATACTACTTATACGGTTCAGTTTAAGATTCATAAAACTTACTTCATCGTCAAAATCGGTTCCTCGTCGACTTGGCTGTCTTCGTTTTTTTCCAAACAATTTTTGTCTTCTTTTTCCAGTGCAGCCAATTCTCGTCCTCTTGCTATGCCTCGGCTGTAGCCATTCGAATACTGATTTGATCTTCCGTCCGTTCTTGGTTGCCTGTCACTACGTGGAAACTGTCTTTGTCCCAATGTTCCTCTATACGATTTTTCATGATTTTTATACTTGGGGACGTTATCTCAAATGTTTGTATAACATTCCCCTACTCTATGGCCTGATCTTTGACATCTTTTGCATTGTATATGACATTCGCGCCTGATGTGGCCTTTTTGACCGCATCCGAAACATATCATTTCGCGCTTCTTCTGGCATTGGTCTCTCACGTGTCCTACTTTATTACAATTCCAGCAGGTTTTCTGTTCTCTATTCGGTCCATTTCTCATCGGAACTCTACTGTTTACTAGCTTGTTACGCTGTATAGCGCTCGCATAAGATGGTCTTATGGCATTGACCTGTTTAATTTCTGACTTGACTTGATCCATCTTTTTAATAATTTTCTTTTCTCTTCATTTTCTTGGATATCCCCAATTTTTATTTCTATCTCTGTTTCTCTATCGTTATTACAATTTAGTAACAGGCGTTTTTTCCCTTCTTCGACTGTCCATTGGAATAATATTATCGCCACAGCCATCTTCCTTGCTTTAGCAAAAAATTCTGCTGTCGTCTCCGTTGTTCTGTGAAATTTTACGGCTTCTCTTAAAACATCCATTTAGGATCTTTTCTTTTGAAACGCTTCTCGTAACCTCTTTCTGAAGATCTCGTGTTTTCGTATACCGGAATTAACTCCCCCGAAAGCAAAGTCACCACCAATGTCTCTTTTAAATTATCGGGTACTCCAGCTGCTTTAAAATATCTATTACAACTCGTAATAAATACTTCGACATCGTCATCCCGTTTAAAATGCTCTGGAATCAATCTGGAGATTAATTGGTCTAAGTTTGTGGCGTGGTCGCCATAGTAGAGGTTCTTGGAACATCGTCAGAATTATTACTATGAGTTATTTCTGACATCAAAACTTTTATTATACCACAAAAATGTTAATATCTAATATTTAAACAAACTTATTTTCTTGAGAAACAATTTGTTTTATAAATCTTAAACCGATATAAACAAAAATACTTTTAAATATTCATATTTAATTTTTTTTACTTTTATAAATCAATTTTATATTACAATAACATTTTAAAATATTTAATCGTTTAAAATATTTAAACACAAAATGTCACGTGCCAAAAAATTCGATTCCAAAAACACTATTAAGATTTGATCGATTTCAATTCTATTAAACTATTGAATAGACCGCCAAAAAAACCACGAGACGAAACCGGCCAATCAAAAAACTATCATTCACTTTTTACATTTTCACAATAGTTTTATTTTTAATTTTTTTGTTATTTTGGCAATATTGCCATTTTTTTATTTATTTTTTTTACTTTTTTAAACTTTATTTTCAAAATCTATGATATATTTATGGTACAAAGGTATCAGTTACAACATTTCCACAATGATTCTGTACAAAAAATTGACAACAGATAAAGTTAAGATGAAACGTTTAAACGAAACTGGATTCATTGAATTAATAAGTCGCATATTTGGATAAATCTTTATCTTTGTTGTTGGATGAATTTCTATTTGTATTTGTATGGCTGTTGTTATTACTGGTCGAACTGGGATCAATGTTAGATTCCTTCAGATTGTTCATAATATTCCTTTTTTGTTTCATTAAATTTATTATATAAATGAATAGAGTTGTCATTATCGACCGATTGATGAAAGTTTATTAGTCCATCATTTATCAACGGTTCGTTGTCCTGGGGATTGTATCCAGTTGGTTTATTATTTTCAATTTGTGATTGGAAAGAAAGTAAGTACTAATTGGGAATGGAATTTGCGTTTAGAATCTTGAACACGGGGTCAACGAATCGTGACTGCGGAGTTTTGCGCATTGATGTTGCCAGACTTTTAATAATTTGATAATCGGGTCTTTTAGTATGATCGACTGCATATCCAATTTTACCCATTTTTTTATTATGATCATTCTGTGACATCCACAGGTGATTTTCAGAATAAAATTTTCGCATAGTTTCCTCGATTTCCTTATCTTTCATATGATCATCTATTGTTGGTAACATCTGAGAATTTACACTTTTTTTGATTCTTTTATATGTTGAGGATATTTGGACGCAATTGGATCATCGGGGTTTGATTTTTCAGACGAATTCAAGAATTAATACTGAAGCAGCGGGCAGAATATAAGAATGCAGGTCTGTGGGTAAGAGACTTCGAACTCCCTCTGTTCTTTTCGCCCTCTTCATTAAAACTTCATTACTCACAAAACAAAAGCAAATTCAAATCCCGGATGATCATTAGTGCGCAATCGCTTTCTGGAAGGAGCAAATTTGCATTGTTGAACTGCAAAGAGGATACTTTGTTATGCTTGTAACCAAGTTGACACTGTGCTTTGAGGAAGGCTATGCTTTTTTGATACATCTGAAATGCGAACCTCTTCTTTAATTTATTTTAAAATTGACGATTTAAATTCCAAGAAGTAGGCAAGCACCTTTCGAAAACTCATCATTTAATACAAAATTTAATCTAAATTAATTGATAACTTCTGTAAAACAAAAAACAAGAAAATAAATCTTATTGGATTGAAATTTAACACAACAACAAACTTTTCTAACGGTTTAATTTGTCGCTCGTCTATTTCAAATAAACAACTCTATTTTATTTAAATTTAAAATTAATTATCATCACAATTTCAATCGATAAATTTAATTTAAATAAATTAATTAATCGAGTTATCCAAATTGAGTTAAACAGTCAAATTCATATTCATAATGACCTGTAAATACTCGGGACTCATTAATGACATCAAGGTAACCGATAAATCGAATTAACCGATTTAGTCTTAACGAGGTTTCACAGTATATTATTTATACTTCATCATTTCGTGAAATTTTGTTGATTTTAAAAATTTCTTTTAAAATCACCAAATAATTATATATTTAAAAAATTTTCTATATTTAAATTTTACATTATTTCAAAACTTTTTAATAACATTTCTGAATTCTTAACTATTTCATATACATAATGACCACTAAATACTCGGGACTCATTAATCACATCATTAATCCTATCACGATGGCTAGTAATATCAGAGTAAATTGAGATAATTTAAAATACAAATATTTTTTACCGAAATATGAGACGCTAGATCATAATTGCTTGTCAAAACAACAATTTGTATATAAAAATTATTTTTTAGCAAAAAATTTAATTTTTGCTTTAAAATTTTCAAGTACTAAGTGAAATTTACAAAAAAGTTTTTGATTGACTTATTTTTATTTAAAAAAATTTAGACTTAAAAAACCATGAGTTATAACCAATATTCAAACAAATATTAGTTAAAAAATTATTTAAATATATTTCCTCTCCGTAATTAATATTGATCCACTTTCTTTTAAATTTACGAAGCAGGACATTTCGACGCCGGGACATTTCGACGCGGGGCAATTTCGACGCCAGAAATTAGGATTTAAATGAAATAGGAATAAAATGAAATAATTTGTTATTAATTAGGAATTTTAGGAATAAAATTGTAACACGCGAAAAATTTATTTTCAAAAACAATGTTAATTGATAATATTTAAACAAAATATTTATCAAAAAAGCATATATTAAATATTTGAAATATTCAAAATATCTAATATCCAACACTCCCACCAGATTCGTCCACAGAAGAATCTGAATCCACAATGTAATCATTTAGATAAGACGGTATTCGTCTTTCTCTTCTAGGCCTACTGTTCAATGATTGTTCCTCTTGTGTTTGATTGTCTGGTAGTGATGCAGTTTCCTCCATATTCATTTAGTATGACTTGGAATTTTCAACCAAGTCAGGGTGTCTGGGTCGAATGCCTGTGATATGTCTTGGACCGCAAAATCCGTTGCAATTTACTAGATATTTCCTTTGATCTATTCTCTTCACAACAACACCCTTGGCCCATTGCTGTGTACATGGTGTACTGTTTTCCGGTTTTACCCACACTAATTGATTCTCTACATAATCTGGATTTCCACAAAACGGTTCCTTTTCACTTCTTCCAATTATATCTAACCCTATGGGCAAATAGCTATACAGCGCCGAGCTTGGTGTTTCCTTTCCTTCAGATGGCGTGTTATTATACCACCATAATGCTTCCAATATGCTGATATTTGATCTGGACGCAATTCTTGTGATTGTTCTATGATTCTTTTCTATTATTCCGTTGCAGTTAGGTTGATTGATGGCACGATACATGACTCGAACGTTCCACTTTTCCATTAGCTTGTTTAATTCTACCGAATGGAATGTGGTATAATTATCGATAATTAGTTCTTTGGGAGACCCGCATTCACAGAAAAAACTTGAAATTCTGAGAAAATTGACTTGACGTCTTCAGCCTTAATTAATTTTCATATCGCAAAGCGAGAAGAACCACAATCGATTACACTTAAAAATTTT
>MQRK01239909.1:6461-26142 GCA_001938485.1 Girardia tigrina | reverse complement strand
TTTTTAATTTTTAAAAATATTTAATAGCAAATTAACATAAAAATATTTAACCCTTTAAATTAAAAAAATAATAAACTATTCAGGCGAGATAAAAATTTAAAATTAACCCCTCATAGGGATAAATTACATTTTGGAAATTTAAACGCTTTTTTAGAAAGAAATTATGTTTGATGTGGAGGAATATATAAACGCCACCAATGACACTCCTAACAAGCACCATTAGAACTAGTTATTTTTCCAAAGAGTAACAAGTAAATCTATTCCATCAGCAAAATAAATTAGTAGTTGGATTCGATGAAATCAACAAATTCCTCTTTTACTGATTGTCGAAGATCCTTCTGTGTTAAAGTCATAAAGATACTTGAATAATTGGAAATCCTTTGCCGAATGGTGTGAGGAGAATGATGAATAAGGTAGAACTTCGATTTCCAAATTGTTCGATTTTTGTAGATTGATCTGTGAAAAGTGTTAGACATTGTCATGTGAGAGGATTGAGACTCTTCTACTGTTGAGGTAATTGTTCCAAAACATCATCGATATCTCGACAGTAGGACTTTGACGACCAATTTTCAATAAGTTATAGTCGATGAAAACTTTTGCATGTACCACAATAACATATTTTGGTAGGTTTTAGGTTTTGGAAAATGTTTTTGGGCCTCTGCTTGTCCAGTCACTGGCCAGAACACGTTGTATATAATTTACTAATAATTATACTTATCAATAAAATCAAAGAATGAGTCGATCTTGTTGAGCAAATTCAGTGAAGAAGAAACTTAAAAAAGTGAAAATGTTTGGCGATTGTTCAGATCGTTTATCTGTTATATAAGAAACCTTGCTTGTGTTTTGTTTTAGAAAATTTAAGAATCAAAATTTTTTTATTAGATATATCGAGATCTTGGTTAATTTATATAAAAAAGTTAAACTTAACAATATTCAGCATCAAAAAATGTATTAGTTTTAATATGTTAACGTTGCAGGATTAACGTTGCTTCACATACATATAGATATAGACTTAAGTGTAGACCTAAGTGACGAAATCGTAACTATATAATTGTATTGTATTCTAAATTAATGTTATTGTAGTTGAATGTGCGTTTTTATTGAAAATGCATGATTTTTAATATTACATCGTAAAAGCGTAAAATATCAAAAATAAAATATCGAAGTTACGATATGTGATTCGTTCGTCACATTTGTAGTTTAAGTGTTTTTCAAGTAGTGACGTCAATTTTGGAAGACTAACCTCGCTCAGGGCGAACGTTTTTTCTTAATTATGTTACTCTATGTCGATCTATGAAGGAGAAGCTTTGCGCCAGCGTGCAGAGATTATCAGCAGAGCTTGGTAATTCACTACCCACTATTCAACGTCATCTTCATCAACTTGGCCTTGTTAATAGACGGTGTCGACAAATTCCTCACGAACTGACAGTTACTCCAGCACAACAACGACGTGATCTTTCCAAAGAATTGCTTACTCACCCCCATAACATGCACTTCTTCAGAAGGATCCCGACCTGGTGATCTGAATAAAAAAGCTTTTTATTTACCGCCAACCCTTCCATCATCCGATCATGTTCTTCAAATAGAACCAGCTTTGCCAACCGGACAAACACCCTCGCTAGGACCGATGTCGGAAATCCTGTATCGACCATTGCCTTTACAGTCCTACCACATACGTTCACCGGAACGAATACAAGTCGCACGTCACTGCAACCAGGTTCCCCACCCGCGCAATACTGGGGACCCGCTATTCGTTTTCCGTCCGGTTGGTTTTGCGGTGCGGGTACCTCCTTGCAATGTGTCCCTCCCAATCGCAGCTGTAGCATCTGCTCTCCCGTCCAATTATCTCGGCTTGCTGTTCGATCGATTGTAATATGGGCGTTCTGGCTCCCGGTCGCACATTCACGAACCAAATGCCCACTCCCACCGCAAAATAACATCTCGGTTCTCCTGTATCAAGTGAGGGGAACGGTGGTGGCCGATCCAGCGGACGTGCAGCTGCTGCTGTCTCATCAGTGGGTTCACGTCTTGCCTTGATATACACTCGAGCAAACCAGGCCAGGGTTTCCAGATCCAACGTTGTATTGAGCACCTCGGCATCCTTACTTCTCATGGCTTCTTCGGGTAGCCAATTTATGAATGCCTGAGCCACAAAAGCCTCCAAGTTGCCTCCGTTGACATAGATGACAGCCGCTGACCGCTTCAAATCAGCCATGAAAACATCTTCGCCCTCACCAGACACAAGCCATCGGGAGGAAAAACTCCCCCTTGATATCCTCGAGCTTGGGGCGAACGCTTCTGTAAGTGCGGCTGTGCTCTTCTCAAAATCTTTCCGCGTCTCATCACTGAATCCACGGATTACGACTGACGCCTCAGTAGACAAGTGCAAGTGACAGCATCACCAGCTTGTTCGCTTTGAGCGTATCCGCGCACTCATGGTGTCGCTCGATTCAAATGAAAAAATCCCGGCGCCCGTCATACGCCGGCAGATTTTTAGAGCCTTCATCACAAAGCCGCGATAGCTTGTGAACAGGAATATAGAATATTGACAATGAGCCATTCCTATTCAGAGGTTCAGATGCAGTGGAACATTTTATGCAACGTATGGAGACATATGCCCACATAATTGAAGATATGTTGCAACAACATGAGTTCAACACGATAATGACATGGCAAGAAACATGTGAATGGAACACGGTAACACAATGCTACTTGTGTGAAAAACCATTCACAAAAGATAATTACAAAGTCAAAGACCATTGTCATTTTACTGGAAAATATCGAGGAACAGCATGTAATAACTGCAATTTGCGCTGTAAAACATCTGCATGTTTTATTTTGTTTTATTCCTGTTGTTTTCCACAATCTTAGTGGATATGACTCCCATTTCATAGTAAGAGAATTGGGAAAAATCAAAGGGAACATAGATGTTATTCTAAACAGCGAGAAAAATACATCACATTTAACAAGCATGTTGGAAAAATTAAACTCCGATTCATGTCATCATCACTGGACAGTCTTGTCAAGAACCTTCCAGAAGATGAAATTAAAGAAACTAAAAGATTCTTCCCAAACACATTTGACTTGGTCAAAAAGAAAGGAGTATTCCGCTATGACTATATAACATCATGGAGGTCGCTGGATGAAACAACATTGCCAGCAAAAGAGGCATTTTACAAAGAGCTGAACGACACTGAGATTAGTGATGCTGATTATCATCATGCACAAAATGTCTGGCAAGCTTTCAAATGTCAAACACTTGGGGAATATAGTGATGTATACCTCCAAACAGATGTACTGCTTCTTACGGATGTCTTTTAGAGCTTTCGTGATGTGACCCTTAAGAGTCACAAGTTGGAACCAGCTCATCTCTTTACATCACCAGGTATGAGTTGGGCAGCAATGTTGAAATATACAGGCATAAGGTTTCAAATCTTGAAAGATTACGACATGATCCTCATGCTGGAAAAAGGTATCCGAGGTTGAATCTGTCAGTCTAGTCATCGGTATGGTGACGCAAACAACATATACATAAAAAAATATGATCCATCTAAGGCATCCTCATACATAACATACTTGGATGCCAACAATCTGTATGGATGGGCAATGAGTGCTCCATTGCCTTTTGATCATTTCAAATGGACGGATCAACCAGAAGAAATTCCAATAGAAATACTGGACCCTTATGGAGATGTGGGTTACATATTAGAAGTGTTGATTATCCTAAATCCATCCATACAAGACATGAACAGCTACCTTTTCTACCAGAGAGCAAATGTCCACCTAATGGAAAACATAAGAAGCTGCTCTCTCACTTGGAAAATAAAAAAATATGTAGCCCATTACATAAATCTTCAACAAGCTATAAGGAATGGGCTTATAGTCACAAAAATCCATCGGGCTCTTCAGTTTAGTCAATCAAAATGGCTTAAGCCATATATTGACTTTAACACCAATCTGAGAATCAATGCCAAAAACGACTTTAAAAAGGATCAGTTCAAACTGTACAATAACAGAGTTTTTGGCAAAACGATGGAGAATATCCGCAACAGAATCAACACCGAGCTTGTATGTGATTGGAAGCGAGCAAAGAAGCTCATTGCCAAATCAAATTTCCACAGCAGCATCAAATACACTGAAAACCTGGTGAGTATACATATACTGAAGACATTACTGATGTTTAATAAACCGATATATGTGGGGATGTCAATCCTGGATCTATCCAAAACCTTTGTCTATCAGATTCATACAGAACATCTGTTTGCGGAATTTTTTTCAAATGGCTCAACATATGGATACCTCAGACTATCCAAAGGACCATCCAAATTATTCAACATCAAATAAAAAGGTCCTTGGAAAGTTTAAGGATGAAGTCAAAGGTCAAATCATCTCTAGATTCGTGGCACTACGATCTAAGACGTATGCCATTGATGTGGATGGTAAGCTCAAAAAGAGGGCAAAGGGAGTTCAACGGGCAACGTTAGCAAACCAAATTGGATTCCATGATTATATGACAGTGCTGCGGGAACAAATCAATATAATTTCTGAAATGCGAAGGATCCAATCAAGAGAACATCAAGTCTCCACAGTAATGATGCGGAAGAAAAGCCTGGACTGGTTTGATGATAAACGACATATTTTGTCAGATGGAATAAGTACATTACCTCATGGATATTATCTTTTGTGAATGACATACTTGTAAATATTGTAAATATGTAAATAAATGTTTGTTGAAAATACTTGTCTTATACTTGTCTTTATTCATAAACTTGTAAAAAACAACTTTTGTTATAGAAAATAACATATAAAATATATAATATGTTATATATTATATATATAAGATATTATATATATATATATATATATATATATATATATTATATTATATATTATATATATATATATATATATATATATATATATATATATATATATATATATATATATATTATATATTATTTATAAGATACAAAATATTCAACTGTACATTATGTTGATATGATGAATGAAATACGTTGACATGATGGATGCAATACATTGACATGATGGATGCATGACGATATCACCTTGGATACGGTCATGTTTTGAATGGTTGATACGATATTGGTTCATAACATAGTATAATATCATAATATAATACATATCTATAATATTTGCATACATAATGTGCATATGTTCGAAAAAGCACTAGGTATTGATTTTTTCGAGAATCTAAGATCCTATTCTGACTATTCATATATGAGATACCATACATGTGTTCAGACAGATTTTCGATATTTTGATTGCTTCGCCCTTTGCCTAGGCTATACCATATGTATGTTCTGCCTCACTTTACACTATATTATATTAAGACATGAATACATTGCACTTTGTACAATTGTGAACTTATTGATTTCACACACTTGCACATGTATAGTATTGATAAGCACATGTGCAGTATTGATTAGCACATGTGCAGTATTAATTAGCACATGTACAGCACATGTGTAGAATTGATTTTTTGTACATTTTTGTGTAATTTTGATAGTTTTTACATGTTTTCGATGATTTCTAAGGTATTTTTCATGGTTTTAGAGATAGCAGTGATGGTTTCTAAGGTGTTTTCGATTATATATCCATTTTATATTATATATATATATATATATATATATATATATATATATATATAATATTAAAATGTTATGTTTCATGACAAATGTTATGTTTCATGACAAATGTTATGTGTCATACGGTAACCATGATACTTTGATAAGTTATGGTTAGGCTGAGGTACATTAGATGATTATACAGATGTTATGTATTATATTGATGCATGCTTGAAGTACAATAGGAGTTTTTACATGTACATTTTACATGTAAAATAAAATGTTATGTATCTTGGTTACGATAACCATGGTACATGTGATTGATGATTGGGTACATTGGGCGATTTATGAAGTATTGTATGACGGTAAACAACAGAAATATATCATAGAGGTTTCAGATATATACGAAAAAATAAATTTTTGAGAACTTTTTTGAGAATTTTAAAAATGTTTGAAAATATCGATTTATCAGCACTTTTTCGAAAATGTTGACATTGAATCTGAATGTATGTATGTGGATTACTATTCAAGTACATCAGCACTTTTGTGATATTCTGCTTCCTTATACATATAAAATCAATGTGCACTTTGTGCAAATTTACACATTATGCTTATTATAGAGAAAAGTAATCAATATATGAAAATCTGATTTGTACATTCAAATAGAGAATCAAAATGGTCATCAAGCACATGATATCGATTTTTGACACTAGTACTTTTAAAAATTTTGATGTATTAATTTTTACACTTTTGCAAATGTGCAACTTAAAAAGCACTGTGGTAGTACATTAGAAATGTGCGGCACAATGCGCACTATTGATTAGCACTTTCAAAATATCCCTTAGCACCTCTGGGAACCGTGCAGCAATCGATTAGCACTTTTTTCTACGGTCCTTAGTTACGGGGTGACGGTTGCTTTGCACACGGGAACTGTAACGATGGTTACAACCGCCTTGGATCACTGTATCCGTTGCTAATGAAAAACGTCACTTTGTTACCGTTGCTATGGTTACCGTCACCAAGTTAACGGGAACCGTTGCTGCCTAGGCTAGGTTGATCGCGACCGTTGCTTTGGTAACCGTGACCATTGCCACTGTAACCGTGCGCGGTAACTGGTTACGTTGCCATGGTAACTAAGGACGACATCCCGGGGGGGGGCTGCCGTGGAATGCCAATTTTTCCCCTACTGGTTGTCTATCGTTTGTTTCATTTATTCGAGCTGTATTTCTTCTATGTTCAGGATTCTCATATCAAATTTCTCATAAAATTCTCATATAAAATAGCCTAGAACATGATGTCTTAATTTACTCAAAATCAATAAAGAATCATATGAGACTATTAGAAGAAGTACTTAATAGACTGAAGAAAGCAGGTTTAAAATTCAATCCAAGGAAATGTGAATTCGGAGTGGGGGAGCTATTATTTCTTGGACATACAATTAACAAAGAAGGAATGTCAACAAATAAATTGAAAGTGGCAGAAACTCAAAAATTCCAAATTGTACTCAAAATTTACGAGCATTTTTAGGTCTGTGTAACTACTATCGACGATTTATCAAGAATTACACAGAATTAGCCGCACCTTTGCACAGTGTATGTAGCGGAAAATGTAAAGATATATTTTGTTCAGACGACTGCGACAGACGTTTTAACGAATTGAAGCAAAAGCTATGTTGTGTACCAATATTAGCATTTGTGAACCTGAATTATAATTTCATCTTAGACACAGATGCATCATTCGGATCGATAGGAGCAGTTCTAAGTCAGATATCAGAAGAGAAAGAAGTATTAAACGTGTAAGCATCGAGGACTTTAACCACACATGAAAAATGGTACTGTGTGACAAGAAAGGGACTATTAGCTTTACAAGAGTTCATATTACATTTCAAGCAATATTTATATGACAAGCGATTTACAGTAAGACCTAACCATAAAGCATTAATGTATATGAAGAGTACTTCCAAACCAACAACTCCTCAATTCCAGACATGGTTAGCAAACATGGCGGATTTTACTTTGATTTGAAGTATAGAAAAGGGGATGTCTTTTCTTATAGATGTTACTAATGACATGTGGTTTTTTTTACCAATGACATGTAAATGACATGAAATCAGCCTTAATGACGTTATGCAGTCCGTTAAATCTGGATCTTTTTTGAGCAGCCAAAATATCTCATACCAAATGTCAATATGACAATCAAGATTCATCGAAATGAAAGTAAAGTTATCTTTCAATATGAAAAGACTGGTACTGAAACAGAGGTTAAGCCTAAAATATATATTGAGAGTGCATTATTATTATTACGACTTGTTCGAACAACAGAATCAGTAAGATTGGCTCATATGATTGGTCTTGATAATCAAAATGCTATATATCCCATACGAAAAGCAAGGATTGTTCAGCTTTCAATTCCTAAAGGATCACATGGTGAATATAAGGACAATCTGTTTAGTGATGAACGTTTACAAAAATTTGTATTTGTAACATTTCAAGATAGTAACAGAGTTAGCGGAGATTACGCATCATATTGCTCAGCATTTGACAACTCTAATATTAGTTCCCTAACCCTTTCTCGAGAAATTGACTATTTAAATTCATATAAAACTGACTTTGAAAAGAATGATTTTACTGAAGCATACTACAAATCTTTAATATTGAACATAGTACTCCTGAATAAAAGCATAACTAATGGAATCACAATGGATGATTTCAAAACAAAATACCCCTACTTTACATTCGTCTTGGTACCTGATTTTGATGTTGATCAAATAAAAATGCCGCGAACAGGCAATTTGAAATTGAATTTATCTGGATTGGTGATCGGGACCGTTGCTATAGTAAATGTGACCGTTGCCATTACAACGGGTGACCCCCAGGGGGTGTGGTGGAGAACATACATTTTTCCCATACTGTAAAGATTATAAAAAGAATATGTAGATCTAAGTTTGTTCAAATTTTTGGATGAAAATTATGGGTGAATATGAATATGGGCGAACCCTAACCCTATACAAATAATCCAAGTTTTAATAAAATTTTAGTGTAATAAAATTTGTAATCAATTTATGAGTTCTTTTAGCAAGAACTAAACAATAAAATCTCTTCAAATATCCCTCTGAAACCGGAAAACAGATTATTTGTTGAATATAACAATAATTTATCTGGGCGTACTGAGTAACTTGGATTAGTCATAAGAATTGTCATGAAACACTTTAATAATTTGTCGTCAATGTTTATGTCCAGTCGCTCTCGACAATCATGCCTATCCAGTCCATCGCATCTCCAAAGCATTTTCATACATGTCTCATTACTAACTATCAAAAACTAGGCCAACAGGAAAGTTAGAGAGACACTACTCTCAAACACTAATATAAGGCACAAAATGTAAAACATTCCGAAATATCGAGTTTAACTATCAGCTATGGAGAAAGTCAAATACGATTTTAGACAGTAACAGATATTGACATTAACTCTGTAAGTAGCTTTTATGCCGCTTTATTATCAATAGATTCAAAGCTCATAATTCAACACGAAAATTCTATTATTATCACAACTCGAACTTTTCAAACAAATTTTGTTAATTAAAATTTTCATTCCTCCGCATCTTTAATTAGTTTCTTCATAATATTTTATCCTACTTCAAATTTTATCAATTAATTTGTTTTTTAATTTGATTTAATCAAGCTTTTTATTCCATACAAAATAAAATTTATTACACATAAAATTAATTTATTCCATTTCTAATAAAATCTAATTAAATGGGAAAAAACTATTTAATTTAAAAATAATTTATAATATTTTCAGGGACGTACGCTAATTCATTTAGCCTGTTTCAGTGGTAATACTGAAATAGTTAAACTACTAATCGCGCAACACTGTGATATTGAATGTGAAGACTCAAATGTAAATGATTCATCTATACTGTTGTTTATTAATTGATTCTCTCATAATTAGAAAATGAGACCGATTCATTTAGCTTGTATACATGGACACATTTATGTAATTCAGTTATTGATTGAACAACGCTGCGATATTGAATGTGAAGACTCAGATGTAATTATTTATCTCGTTATTATTTCTTGAAATGTTTTTAATAATTAGAAAAGGAAGCCGATTCATTTAGCATCTTTGCAAGGGCACATTGATGTAATTCGGTTATTAATCGAACATCATTGTGAGATTGAATGTGAAAACTCAGATGTAATTTTTAAATTGTGTTTATTTTATTGCATGTTGTCCTAATAATTAGAAACGGAGACCGATTCATTTAGTTTGCGCGAATGGATATGTTGAAATAATTCAGTTATTGATTGACCAAGACTGTGAGATTGAATGTGAAGACTCAAAAGTAATTATATATACTGTTGTTTATTAATTGATGCTCTCATAATTAGAAAATGAGACCGATCCATTTAGCCTGTATAAATGGACACAGTGATGTAATTCAGCTATTGATTGAACGAGGCTGTGATATCGAATGTGAAGACTCAAATGTAATTATTTAAATTGTTAATTTTCTTTGAAATATATTCTGAATAATTAGAAAATGAAACCGATTCAGTTAGCCTGTATAAATGGACACAGTGATGTAATTCGGTTATTGATTGACCAAGACTGTGAGATTGAATGTGAAGACTCAAAAGTAATTATATATACTGTTGTTTATTAATTGATTCTCTCATAATTAGAAAATGAGACCGATCCATTTAGCCTGTATAAATGGACACAGTGATGTAATTCAGCTATTGATTGAACGAGGCTGTGAGATTGAATGTGAAGACTCAAATGTAATTATTTAAATTGTTAATTTTCTTTGAAATATATTCTGAATAATTAGAAAATGAAACCGATTCATTTAGCCTGTATAAATGGACACAGTGATGTAATTCGGCTATTGATTCAACAAGGCTGCGATATTGAATGTGAAGCATTATTTGTAATTATTTAAATTGTTAATTTTCTTTGAAATATATTCTGAATAATTAGAAATTGAAACCGATTCATTGTGCCTGTGTGTATGGACACATTGATGTAATTCGGCTATTGATAGAACAAGGCTGCGATATTGAATGTGAAGCATTATTTGTAATTATTTAAATTGTTAATTTTCGTTGATATATATTCTGAATAATTAGAAACAGAGACCGATTCATTTAGCTTGTATGAAGGGACATATTGATGTAATTCAAATATTGATTGAACAAGGCTGTGATATTGAATGTGAAGACATACATGTAATTATTTTAATTGTTAATTTTCGTTGGTATATATTCTGAATAATTAGAAATTGAGACCGATTCATTGGGCCTGTATGAATGGGCACATTGATGTAATTCAGATATTGATCGCACAATGCTGCGATATTGAATGTGAAGGCTCATGTGTAATTATTTATATTGTTATTATTTGTTAATATTTAGTCTGGAATTTTAGGAACAGAGACCGATTCATTTTGCCTGTTTGAAGGGACACATTGATGTAATTCAGATATTGATCAAACATGGCTGCGATATTGAATGTGAAGACACAAATGTAATTATTTGTATTGTTAATGTGAATGATGTCACGTGATCAGGTGCACATGTAGAAAAATATTAAGGGAACGATATAATTTACATCATATTTTTCTGCGTATTAAGAACATTTAAGAATATTTAGACAAGTTTCATTTGAATTTTTATTGCAATCACATTTAGTATCATTACATCTCTCAGAAGGTCTTTCATCGTTTGACATTGTTCTAATTGGTTTTCTTATTTCTATTTTTAATCATGATTATTCGAACAATTTTTCTAAGTCATTTTTTAAAATATTTAACTTCTAAAAAATTTTCTTGGATCATTCTCTTCATATCCTTCATATCATGTGTTTCCTGCATATTTTGCCATGTTGTCTCTCCTCCTGCGGGACATAGTCCGTGGTGAATTTCTTTGATTATTGCCATGCGTTTCCTTGCTGCTATCTATTTCTTCCCCATCGTGGTGTAAATTTCTACATTTTTCATGATAAATTTATCCGTTCGCTGATTCTCTTTGTCTTTCCGTATCTCTTTCACTTCTTTATCCTCGTCTTCTGGTGTTGCCATGCTTGCCAGTAGCCTTGTTTTTGGTTTCTTTTTCTTTGCGTCTTCATGACTCGTCATACATTGTGCACATGTCTCACACATTCTCCCTGACAGCCTATCTGCATTTGTCTGCAATGTCACTTTTCGGAATTGTAAGTCGATGTCCAAGTTGGAAAGATAGTTTATCCACGTTTGAAATTGTGCGGTGATTGGTTTCTTGGTCGTCATCATGATGGTTATCGCTTTATGGTCTGTCCTCAGAGTGAATCTCCTCCCATATAAATAATAATTGAATAATATATGACCAACAGTTCTTTCCGGCTAATACTGTATCCTTTTTCGTGCATTCCCATTGCATGACATCCGTATGCTTTCACTCATTTATTTCCTACTTCATCCCTCTGTGCTAATACCGCTCCAATTGTGTCAAAACTTGCGTCGGTATCTAATATAAACTCCTTCATAACGTCTGGGAATACCAACACTGGCGTATTCATTAATGCGGTTCTTATTTCCTGGAATGCTTTATCACAACCCTCAGTGCAAATTAATTTATCTTTATTCCGTCCGCATAGTTCTTTCAAAAATCTTGATTTCTTTGAATATTCTTTTATAAATCGTCTATAATAGTTGCATATCACTAGAAAACTACGAAGGTTTTTTTACACATTTCGGTCTTTCGAATGATTAAAGAGCCTCAATTTTTCCAGGGTCTGTTTTAATCCCGTCCTTATTTACAAAATGTCCTAAAAACTTGATTTCTGTCCTTAACAGTTTGCATTTATCTGGTGTCACTCGTAATCCTGCTCGTCCAATCCTTTCAAGCGCGTCCAGCATTCCTTCAATGCTCGGCATCGGGAATGCTTGTCTCATCGTTATTCGGTTCAGCTGCCTAAAGTCCAAACACAACCGCATATGCTGTTCGTATTTCTTCAAGATGCAAAAAAATGGCGTGTTTCATGTTGAATTGCATCTCCTGATCACTCCATTCTCAAGAAGATTCCGTATTACCTCATCTATTTTTGGTTCCAAATTCATGGGTTATCGACGTGGCTTCATCCTAATCGGTCCTAATTTCGTTTCTATTTTGTGTTTTATTAATTCAGTGCAACCTATGCCCCATTTATCCGCCATAAATACATTTTTATTCCGTTCTACTATTCCATATAACTTATCTTTCTTCTTTACTTTTATTGCGTTCTGCATTATCTCCTCCTCTGAAATATCTCTTCCAAATCTTAGTTCGACCTCACATACGCACATCTGCGTGTTCCCTGTCCTGTGATTCCCATCTCAACTAAATTCCAAACTGTATTTGCATGTCTACACCTTTAATGATGCCTGGGTTTATTTTTTCAACTACCGTGAATTCTATCGTCCTATTTCTATTACCTATGTGAACCTCCACTGTAATTTTTACCAATATACTCAGTGCACTATTATTCGCACATCTCGACCTCTCTGTTGTGGGCCGTACTACTATATTTCCTAATTGCTGTACAATATCATTTCCTATCATGTTCAGTCGTGCTCCGGTATCAAGGAAGACAATCCCATCTCTTATTTTGTGTTACTATCTCTAAACTTGGTCTGCCTTGCATACGATTATGTGTTCTAAGGTTAATTGGAGGTCCTTTCGTGTCTATTCTACGTTTAATCATCGTCGTACATCCGATATCCCATTTATCCGCCCTAAAAACTCCTTGATGTTTTTTAACAATATCCACGATCTTTGGTTTATCTCCAATTTTCATAATTTCCATGGCTCTTTTGAATCTTTCCTCGTTTGTAACATTATGTCCAAATTCGGCTTTTAAGTTACATACTTGATAAAATTGTTCGTTTACACCATTTCTTTCTTTTTCCAATGTAACTCGATGTTAAACGCTATCTGCAGTTCTATTCCTCCTATTATATCTGGGTTTACGTCATTTACTACAATGAACGTTATATTTCTCCGTTTTTCTTTAATTTCTACGTCCACTGAAATTTTACTCAAACAATCTAGTTGACTACTGTTCGCACAGTTTAATTTAATATCTACCTTTTCTAATTTTACGTTCGTTAGTTTCTCAAAAATCTTTCTGTGGATTACATTTACTCTTGCACCTGTATCTAATAAACAATCCCCCACGTTACCTTGTATCATCAACTTTACACTCGGCCGTCCTTGCATTCTATCATACTATATACTTTCTGCTTTCCATTTATCTATTGACAAAATCCTGAAATTTTCTTCTGTGTTCTTTTCTTCATTTTTTCCCACTAAATTTCGTCCAAGCTTGTCCTCAAAAGTTTCTTTCTTTATAAATTTCCGTACTTTATCATTTCCTCTTACTTCACTTATCTCAACATTCCTTTCATCGTCTATCACTACGTCTATAATATTATATACATTACTTCTATTATAAATACCAATACTTTGGGAGTCGCTGTTATCTTTTAATTTATTGCCCCGACTAGCTCCACTTCTGTCGAGGCGTTGCCTTTTGGGTGTTCACTTCCTGTAACTGATTCTTCATATTCTTCTTCAATGTTATTTACGAATCTTCGATTGTCTCCTCGTCTTCTGTCTTCTCTATCTCTATATCTTTGTTGATTGTATCCAGATCCTCGATAGTTATTGTCCCCTGTATTTAGCTGCCTTCTTCTGCCATTTAAGTTTATATAACATTCACTTTCACTGTGACCTTTAACTTGACATCTTTTGCATTCGATGTATGGACAGTTTCTTCTTACGTGTCCCTGTTGTCCACAACGATAACATTTTATTGGTCTCCTTTCCGAACAGTTTCTTATCATGTGTCCTTCTTTTCCACATCCGAAACACTTGATTGGTTTTCTTTGTCTACAAGTTTCACTTGTGTGATCTACTTTTTAACAATTTCTAAATTTGACCGCTTTCATGCCTTGAGCGTATTCTTTAGTATTTCTACCAACCCCTGTCTGATTTTCTCCGTATTTACTGTCACCTGTTGCTGCTTCTCTATAACTCCAGTGTCTGTTTTGCATCATCTGGTCTCTTACTACATTCACGTCTTCTGTAACACTTTTGACGTCATGAACTGCCTTTATGTTTACTTTTATCTCATCTACTCCATTCACTTTTTTAAGTATCACTTCCTTTTTTATGTCTACATCATCCCAACAATGTAACAATAATGCTTCCGTGAGGGCCTCTTTTGACAAGTCATGTTTCAAGATCTTGACTGTGAGCTTTTCTACTTTCTCAAAAAATACTTCCGGTATATCTTCCTTCATCCTGTACCGGCATGCCTCAGTCAGGTCTTCGAATAGTGCGGAATGCCTTTCTCAGTCGGTCTTAATAACCTATTATTACCTTATCTACCGCTTTCAGATCTCTGTCCAACAAAGAAATGACTATTGTCTCTTGTTTGGCCTTCGCTATTCCTGCAAAATTAAAGAATGTTTCACATTATTCAATAAATCTTTGCACATTATCGCCTTTCCTGTACTTTTCAGGTAACAGTTGACCAGTGAAGATTATTAACAACATCCCAATTTGAATGCAAATATTTATTTAGAACACAAACAGATTCTTCACAACAATTTTTAGAGGTCATCTTTCTTTGATTGTTATAGTTTTTTATTACATATTCTGAAAAATTACATAACTGAAAATATTATTAAAATTCATAATTATCAAACTTTAATTAATTAGTACTTAAAATTAATATCATTAAATTAATTTCCTTAGATTCAAATAATCAATCAATAAACATATCAATCCCATCTGAGTAGGAGAGTCACAAATCTAAACAGCATTCAAACAACAAACTTATAACATTACAAATTATCCCTTACAAAGATATCCATTGCAGCGTTAGTCGCCATGTGAGAAGTTGTTGCAACATCAATATCCGAATTCATTTTTTTAACACCAAAATTTATTAATATACCGACAATTCACATATTTAAACAAATTTTTCTGTTAATATAATTATCTCGCAACAAAGTAATCTATTAAATTCTTTTCGGTTCAATTTTTAAAATCTTGCAAGTTTATTAAATCATTTCACATGAAAACTAAAAATTTATTTAAAATTGTTTCATAACTTATATTAAAATAAATAAATTGTTATGACTGTAAAAATATTTTATTTATGTGAGGAATGTTTTGAATTGTGTGTTGATATTGTGCATGTAGTATGTTGACTTGGATTGTGCCTCTCCTGCACAGATGGATGATCGATATTTTCTTTGATTCATACTAATTAAAAATAATTTTATTAAATTTTAAAGTAAAAAGGTTTAAACTAATTTTGGAATCTATGTAATTTTAATGTAATTTAAAATTTTAATATTATAATTTAATATGTACTTATTAAAAATGTTTAGATTTAATTTTAAACAATTAGATTCTTTATAATTAATAATTTTTATTAACAGATTTTCATTTATTGAAAATAATTAGTATGAATTCAGAAATATATTGATCAAGAAAAATGTTTAATAGTGAATGCGCTTGTGATATAATTAAATGTTGTAAAACTCATTTATGTTGTTAATATGGCAACCACAGCTCATTTGACAACGAACATTATGGGAAACGAAAAATTCGATCGATCCGAGTCGAAATTAGAGGACTTCATAAAAAATTTCGAACGTTATACTGATATTATGGGTATAACAGAAGATAGAAGATAAGTGATGGTGACGATCTTCATGACTCTATCAGCAATCACAAAATTTTCAGAAGCAGATGGAAATACGTATAAAGAAAAACTGAAAACGGCATTTGTGAGAGAAAAATCTCTGCTTGTCACAATGATGGATATTTTAAATCTCCGGTGGGGATCTTCAGATCCAGAAGAAACGTTCAAAAAAGCCGAAGAATTAGTAACGATATTAACAGAAAGCAAACTTTCTAAGAAAAAGCTGCTCAACCTTGTTTGCATGAATATGGTTGACGATTATAAGGTGAAAAGAGAATTGAATTTGAGAGGAGCTACCGAAACAAAGGACATAAAATATGTAGTTTCAAATATGTATGAACTACGCAAAATGGAAAAAGAAAAAACAGTTGCGGCATACAATACGGTAGGTAAACATGATGAATGGAAAACGGTAGGCAAACGTAAACCACACTATATAGAACGCCAGCAACAAATAAATATCGAAAATAGGTACACTAATCGAAGAAATAATGAACACAAACCGAGAAATAACTATTCAAAATTTGTAAAATGCCACGAAGAAGGACACATCAGAAGAAACTGTCCAAATATAAGGTGTTCTTATTGCAATAAAAATGGCCATATCAGGACGCAATGCTACATGACCAAGAATAGATTTAAAGAAAGAGACCAATATGCCAGGAAAAATGAATGGCAAAGAACAAATAACCCACGAAATCAACAGAGGCATCAAAATCGAAGATATGATATTGCAGAAATGCATGATGAAAACGATGACAACGAATATGAAGAAACACGATCAAATGAAGGAAACTCGAGGAAATGAATGTTTGCAGATAATAGACAAGTATACGACAAAGACCAGGGAAACGAGGATGCACGATCACAAGGAGAGGTGATCAGTGGGCTTCACTAAAAAGTAAAAGTGTGTATGTATGTGTTTGTGTATGTAATGGTATGTATGACTGTATGTGTGATTGTGTGTTGGAAGATACCCCTCTCGAAGTTTGTGAATTAGATTGTTGGAAAGAAGAATTTGAAACATACTGTTTTGATATGGAGATAAAGACAATTCGCAAAAGTTGAAACAGGAAGAAATTTTGAAAATATCAAAGCTCAATATTAGATATGACAAATTGAATGGAAAACCAAGCATTGAATTTAATACAAAGAATATGAATGCTGAATGTGTTTTGGATACCGGTGCCAAAGTAAATGTTGTTAAAGCAGATAGACTTAAAAGTATGAAAGATGTTCAGATAAAGAAAACGAGTAAACGCATTCATAGTGCAAATGATTCAGAACTTATAAATTATGGAATTGTTAAATTAAAAATAATAATTAAAGGAGTACAAAAAATTATAGAGTTTTATGTAGTCAAAGAACTCAATCCAGAAATGATAGCAGGAGTTGACTTTTTGGACAAATTTGGAATAAAACTAAAGAAAGAAATTATAGATTCAAGTGACATATGGATGATTAGAGATAGTCCAACAGATGATGACAGACTAAAGAGAATTAAAGAAATATTTAACACCAAAGTTGACAACGAACTAATGAGACTATTAACAGAATATAAATCAATATTCATGGCTGACAAGTGGGATGTTGGGAAAACTTCCTTAACGAAACACAAAATAGAAACTTTTGGAGAACCAGTCTTAGTGAAGCCTTATCGACTACCACAACATTTTGAAGAGAAACTAGAGGATGTCATTAGAAATTTTGAAGAAAACGGTATAATTGAAAAGTGTAGTTCTCCATGGAACTTCCCTCTGGTGTGTGTATGGAAAAAAAGAGAAACAAGACATCCGAGTATGTGTCGATTTTCGACAGCTCAGTAAAATTACGGTAAGACCGGCATTTCCCATGCCAAATGTGGATGACATGTAGCAAAATATTTTAGTACAATCGATCTGGGAAATGCATATTATTAGGTTGAATTAGAAGAAGATTCAAAGATTGAAAACTGCGTTTTCAACAAAGAATGGTCAATATTGTTTTAAAAGAATGCCTTTTGGAATTGCAGCGGCTCCAGCTACCTTTCAAGAATTAATGGTGAAAGTTCTAGGAGATTTGAAGTTGTGTTGGAAGATACCCCTCTCGAAGTTTGTGAATTAGATTGTTTGAAAGAAGAATTTGTAACATACTGTTTTGATAAGGAGATAAAGACAAAATCGAAAAAGTTGAAACAGGAAGAAATTTTGAAAATATTAAATAATAAATAATATTTAATATATTTAATATTAAATATAAATAGATATTTAATTTTTTATGATTTTCTTTTATTATATCATTTTTAATTTTTTAAAATATTTAAAAAACACATTAAAAACATATTTTATTTTTAAATATGTATTTGATTATTTTAATAGTTGTTTTATTATATCATTTTTAATTTTAAAATATTTAATAAGTATATTAACATATAAATATTTTACCTTTTAAATTAAAAAAAATAATAAATTATTCTGGCGAGATGAAAATTTAAATTAACCCCTCCTACAAGTTATTTGAATTTATTACAGAAGCGTCTAAAAAATGAAGTTTGCAAAGAAAGGCGTAAGAAACATTGAAAATGTACGTACGTCTCTATTAAGAACATTTAAACAAGTCTCGTTTGAATGTTTAATACAATCACATTTAGAGTCATTATGACTCTCAGAAAGTCTTTCATCGTTTGTCATCCTTCTCGATTTTAAATATGTAAATTAATTCTTTAATTTATTATTATAATTTCAACTATTCAGGGTCGAACTCCAATCCAATTGGCCTGCGTTAGTGGGCACAGCGATATTGTGGATTTATTGCTAGAAGTAAGCAGAGAAGGCAAATCAGAGGACCAAAGAGTCAGTAATAATTTTCAATTTTTATTTATTTATTATTAGGTGGGAATGACAATTTTGTCAGTTATTTAAAAAACTCTAAATGAAGTTTAAAATTTAATTTTGTCTTATATTGATTTTATATATTATATATTCTTAAAAGTATTTTGATATGTTATTCGCATTGTGTATTCTTTTCTATATATGCGGAATGGGTACGGGACATTTCGACGCCGCCGTTTCGACGCTGCCGTTTCGACGCCGCCATTTCGACGCCGGGACATTTCGACGCCGGGACATTTCGACGCCAGAAATTAGGATTTAAATGAAATAGGGATTTTTGGGCATAAAATGAAATAATTTGATATTAATTAGGATTTTTAGGAATAAAATGAAATAAATTGATATTAATTAAGATTTTTGGGCATAAAATGAAATAATTGGTTATTAATTAGGATTTTTGGGCATAAAATGAAATAATTGGTTATTAATTAGGATTTTTGGGCATAAAATGAAATAATTGGTTATTAATTAGGATTTTTAGGAATAAAAT
>MQRK01239903.1:5301-16813 GCA_001938485.1 Girardia tigrina | reverse complement strand
TTTTTTTATATTATTTTTTGTTTTTTTAAACAGAATAGATAAATTTTCAATTTTCTCTTCGGGATTAAACCCTTCAATATTTTGAAAAAAATGTGTAATTTTTATTATATTAATTGTTATTGATTTGAAGGCGTTAAAAACGAAATCTACCTCATTAATATGTTTTGTATCGAAATATACAAATAAATCATTTTTTGTCATTGAAAAAAAAATTTCTACGAGATCAATTATAAAATCAAATGAAATTTTTTTAAATGATTCCTCAAAATGCTCTTTCTTTGTCGTATATCCTATTTTTTCAAGTTTTAATTTTTTATTTTTTATTTCTTCTTTTGAGGGTGGATATAAACTAACTCGCCGCATATATTTAACAATTATTTTTATATTCGATTCAATTGCATTTATATATTTTTTCAAGATATTGAATTTTTTGGTAATATTAATAAAAACTTTTTTATTTTTTATTTCTCCATATTTATTTATCTCATACTCACTTATGAATTTGTTTTCTTTCGCGAAATCATATCTTACTTTTTTTATTTCTTCTTCAATTTTTTCATTTTTATCATATGTTAATTTTTGATAATTATTCTCTATTTTTTCAATCATTTCATTCCGATTATCAGTAATTTGTTTCACCATTGAATCAATCTCTTGTTTCAATTTTATAATACTTTTCTCAACATTCATATTCCCAATCTCGATTTTATCTTTAACTTTCAGCGAATTCACAGGATCGTCACCCTGCTCATTCACAAATATCTTATTTAACTTTTTATTATTCTCCTCTAATTTTTCTGTATTCACATATCTCCTATCCGATTCTGAAAATATTATCCGATTATTTGCTTGAATTTTTTCATTTATTTTCTCTTCTTTCATTCCACCAATCTGCATAACCATTCCTAATTTATTCACATGAATATAATTCATTTTTTGTTAATAAATTACAATAAGGGTCGGCTGTGCCGAGTTTCTTTTAAAGGGCCTCGAAGAGGCCACCTTTATAGAAGGGTTTCAGGCCATAAACAATCTAACATTTCTTCAATTATATCATCGAATTTCTGTGATTTATTACCGCATACACATTGATTCATTTTAAATAAAAAATATAAACTCAATTGACCACATAATCGTGTTCCAAAGGGTTGTACTTGTACGCTATTATATATACATTTATAAAAATCTGGTAAAGGCTCTATTCCATACGGATCGAAGTAGTAAGATACTGATTTCTCATTATTAACATTCCCATTAAAATATCCCACCCAATGACTTCCCTCCTCATTTGAATCTTGGTAATTTATTATTGATAATTTTTTATTATTTATTTTTTTATCCACTTCATCAGCCATCAAAACTTGTATTTCAATTTTTAATTTTTTTGCCCAATCTTCAAGTTGCACATTCGTTGAAGTGTCAACTCCGAACATTTGTATTATATCGTCTAAAGTAAAGAATTCTATCATTTTTATAGAATTCTTTACCCGAAGGGTTACCAAATTCTATCATTTTATTTTCGTAAAATTCTACTCACTCATAATATACTTTGTCTTAAACGTAAACACATATTTATTTTCTCATTTTTGAAATCAATTAATCGTCCTTTGTTATCAATAATTCTCACAGTAAAATCATTTATTTGATAAATGTAAACAGGATAATAAGTTACGAATGCAGGACGCTCTAAAATCTTGTATCCGATTGGAACTGTAAATGCTGGAAACGAATAAATCACATTGGAATTCCGCACGCTTTCGTTAATACTTTTATTTTCAAAACCATCTTCAGTCGAAACGTATCCACCATTAGCGATATTACAATCAATATTACAAATATTTATATCCGTTATCTGAAAAGTATATTTCGATTCTAATGTTATTGGTCCTTTTAATATTATAGTCTTTGGATTATTATCAAGATCGAATCCATGCATCGAATGCAGGAATGATCGCCGATCGAATTCCAACCATAAACCATCGGGAATAGTTATTGATGACTTGGAAGATTTATCATCCGTTTTCACTTTAATTTGATTTTGTGTCAATTTTTCAACTTCTTCATTAATTTCCTTGAATCCCTTTGATCCTGGTTTCAACTTTAGTGGTAATATCTTTTCCTTTAGCAATAATTTAAATTTATTATTCGATTCAGTGACATTCGCAACTAAATTATAAGTTGAGAACCAGACCAATCCGATTTCGTATTTATGTTTTGGATCCAAATCCAATTGAACAGGTAACTTAACTTTTATTTCCGATTTCGCAGCAGAAATTGTAAAAGTCGTAGAAAATCCACTAGTCTCTCCCATTTTTATTATTTAATTTGTTTTGAATATTTTTTTCAATAATTCCTCCTGTTTTTCTTTTGTTAATAATTTTTTTCGTCTTAATTTTTTCATAATATCAATAATATTATCATCCAAACCATCATGACCAGCCTTCTTTGCAGCGATATATTTATATAAATATGAAAACATTGAAATCGGATCCGAGGGTAAACCCTTACCAGCTGTTTTTCTTTGCGGAACTGGTGATTGAATAGCATCTTTAAATTCTTCTTCTTCCTCCTTTTTTTCTTCTTTTTTTTCTAAAGCATATTCTTCTTCCGCTTTTCTTTGGTCAAGCACTGCTCTACATTTTTTTATATATTGTAGAGGAGCTATACTTATTCCCGCATCAGTAAGAATATTAATATATCTTTCTAAATGTTCTTCCATTTTCTCAACTGATTCATTTCTTTCCGCCAAAATATCTTTATTTCCTATTATTAAATTTAATACTACAGTTCTAATATTAAATTTCTCTAAGTTGGTATTAAATAAAAAATATTTTTTATTTTCATAATCGACAATATATCTTTTATTATTTAAATCTATATATTGATGGCCAACAAAATATTGATTATTTTTAGAAGATATATATCCCGTTTTGGGAATAATCCTTGCATCGAGATTATCTAAATAAGCTCTTTCATTTAAAATTGGAATATATGGGGGTATGGTTTTTTTCGAATCTACTGGATTAAATTTTGTTCCCAATTTATGTGCAAATGTTATCAAATATTTTTTTACTTCAACCTGATGATTGGTGATATATTCCTTTTCTTGGGGATATTTCTCAGTCATTTCCTGCATCATCGCATCGATTTCCGTTTGAATTGTTAAATATTCTTGTCGATATTGGGCATAAAACGATTGTGATTTCACATTATCATAATTCTTTATATCGACTTCAATAAATCGTTTCAATTCATTTTCCAATTTTACAACTTTGGTTTTTAAAGCTGTAATTCTATCAGTAATGGGAGTTTGCATTCCTGTTAATAATGGCTGAAACATTTTTGACATTGACGTTTGAAAATCCATAGCACCAGTTCGGTATTCCCGTTCTTGATCATTATACTGTTGAAATGCTCTAACTTTTTCTCTTAATGAATTCTGTAAATAATTAAAATATTTTTGATGATCATTCATTTTTGAACAGAATTTTGTTTTCCCTAGAAAAACAAAATTCTATTCATTTCATTTAATATTAAAATCAGCCAGTTGTTTAGCAATTCGCTCCTCTTCTCGTTCCTGTTTTGCCAATAATTTTGCTAGGATTTCTTGTTCTAATAATTTTAATTTTAATTTTTTTTCCTCAGCTCGAGCTCTGATCTCATCTTCTGATTTAATAGGTTTATGTTGTCGATCATGAAATTGTTGACCCTCATTTCTGCGAACGTATAATCTTTTTTTAATTTTTTCATTATATTTCTGTCGAGCGGCTTTCTCTCTTCGTAATTGTTCTGGAAGAGTCTTCATAAAATTATAAAAATCATTGACCGATTGCTGCTGCTTTGCAGCAGAATCGACCAATACTCGTTTCACTCGATCATTATTCTTTTTTGTATTCATTTTTGTGCAGAATTTTGTTTTTAAATCCGATTCTGATTATTCGAATCCCATGGTTCCAAATATAATCCCTTTCCCAAGAAATGATATTTCAATTTCCCTCCCAATTTTTTATTTTTATTCAATAGAGCCTTTTTAGATTTCGAATCTATATCTGATTGATTTATTTGTTCACGAAAAAATTTTTGAATTCCTTTACCAACATAATCGTCCAAGTACAACCCTTCACCCTTATCTATATCTTTTATTCCTATTTTCGACATTATAGTTTTAGGTACAAATTCTCCAAGTAATCCTTTTCCTTTTGATTTCCGTAATCCCGATCCTGTTGGAACCACTGGTGCGACTGGTGCATTCAATTTATCAAGTTCCTTTTGTTTTATTTGTTTTTCAATTTCTATTTTCTCTTTTTCCGCTTGTTGTTTCTGTGCTTCACGAGAATTCGCAACAGTTTTTGATACTCCAGCGGCTACTCCTGCCGCTGCTCCTCCTACTGTGAAAAGAGTAGTTAAACCAGCGATTATAGCGGGAATAAGTGGTAAAATTCCTCCGCTGTGATAATATCCACCGATCTCTCCTCCATTCTTTTCTAAATCTTTAATCTTTTTTAACATTTCCCGATTTAAATATATTTCCTTCCCATTCACTCGAATCAAACCAGGAGTTTGAGTATCTATTAATTTTCGTATTTTTAACGAGTCCGTCATTTTTAGAGTAGAATTTTTTTTTCTATGAAAAAACAAATTCTACTCCCATTTTCACTTTCCTTTGAATGGTTCGATTATTGTAATTTGTGAACCACGAATAGACATTTTCACCTTGGCTTCCTGAAGAATTACGCAATACATTTTTGGTTTAAATGTTTCAGTTTTATTAATTAATAATGTGACAGTAACATTGTTAACATCCAAAGTTTTATCAATATCTGAAGTATCAAAACAGATAATTGAATAAAAAGATTTCCAATCTTCCAGCGATAGCATTGGCGCTTTATCTTGAAATCCACGGCAGCATTGTACATAACTATTATATAATTCATAATAATTTGATTTTGTTGGATCATTAGTCATTGGTTGAATTGGATAATAAGTATTATTCAATTTTAATTGAATAGTGAATTCTCCAGGATCCATATTAAATTTAGAATTATTTTTATTATATGCTGAATTATCAGTTTTCATTCCTACAAAAATATATCTTGGTAAATAATTAAGATATGCCACATTCCATGAGAAAACCTTTTGGGCTATTAAATCGTATTCCACTGAAATTCGCTGAAGAAAATCCACATAAATAGGTTTATCTTTCAGATTCAACCGATCGACCAATCTGGCATAATATTCAATATTCATTTCTAATTGATTCATATGCAGTTCTAGAGAATTTATTTTCAATTTGCCTTTTGTTCCGTTTTTCGCGAAAAAAATATTCGATTCTTCCACTTTGCGAACCATTGTAAATTCCAGAAGAATATTATAAATAACTCGATTATAATTTTGTAAAAATCCAAAGAGATGTTTCAGTGAGAAAGAGCCTTTGAATTTATTTTTTTCATATTGAATTCTCCGGATTTCAAATCCAATATTTTCATATCGATAACCGGCTGGAACGGCAGTTACTGCTGGCGGACCTACAACAGCTTCAACTTTTTCCCTATATAATATTTCATTGTGATCAGGGATAAAATCAGTTATTTCTCCACAGGGTAAATAGTTTCTATCTTTAGACACATATAATAACATATCCGATACAACTCCAGGATTATTTATCGATTCCACGACATAGTTTCCTAATTTTAATGACATACATGAAAATAATTTTGGAAAGAAATTAGTTTCTAAAACGGTATCAGGATCTTCGATTTCAATTTCATATACTAATTTTGCGTTACAAATATCTATTGGATCAGTGGTTTGTGATAATTGAAAAACCAGAGTTCCGTTCTGATTCATATATGCATTAGATCCAGATGTTGGAGCCAGTTTTATTACATCGGATTTTTTCAAAACATGAGTAAATTCCTTATTGTTATCGAGATCTAAAATTCCCAAGGGAATCATTCCCGAGGTTAATTGATTTATTGGTTTTTCAAAACTTGTTTCCATTTTCTTTAAAAATTTGATTTTTGTAAATCCGCTTCATAAAACCGACCGAATAGTTCCCGATCTTTTTCAGGATTTATTAATTTATAAGTCACTGGATATTCATGATCCAAAACTTGAGAAATTTCATAAATTTCTCGAGTCCATTTCGGTTCATATCCTTTTTTAAAAGTCTGTAATTTTCTTTCCCGATTTTTATTACGAGTGCCTTCAGGTTTATCACTACTAAATATTTTTGTTTCGAATACCCGAACTCGATCTCCGACTTTGAATTTATTTTTCTTTGGTAATTTTTGTGGTTTTGGTTCTGGAATCACATTATTAAACATTACATCATGCGGTGATACGCGAATAGAACTATGAATTCTATTATTATAATTCTCTAATATTTCTTGCATTTCTGGTTCAGTTATAACTTTCTCACCTTTCTCAGTAAATAGTTTATAGATTTCAGATTTTAATGTTCTATTAAATCTTTCAATAAAAACAGGTTTTTCCTTTACGAAATACATTTTAATATTATTAGCTTTTAAGAATTTTTTATCGAATTCCTTATTTGTGAATTCAGCTCCCTGATCAACCCATAAATATTTTGGAATTGGTAATTCAGTATTTCCTAATTCCGTTAAGATTGAAATGAAAGCTTGGATTATCGATTCAGATTTTTTATTCGGTAAAAAACGAAAGAATCCATAACGGGAATAAATATCTATAACTGTTAAAATATAATATTTCCATATTTTACGAGTTTGTCCCGCTTTAGTGATTGTTGTTGCAACAACTCCATTTTCAGTATCCTCTTTAGCGTCAACAGTTATTAAATCAGCTGACCAAATCCGATTCAGCGATTTAACATTTATTCTGAGAAAGTCTTTATTTCTTTTATGTTCTTTATGTAATTCTTTACTTAATTGCTTTCTCGAAGAGGAAGAATTAAGTAAATCTCGATTCTCTCGATCTTTAGCTATTTGTTTATCATCCAATTCCCCGCCAAATGCGATTTTACCTTTCATAATAAATTTAATAAGAAATCTTTCGAATTTTTGGCGTAAAGTCAGATCTTCAAGTTGATTGATATCATGAATAAGATTTATATCAGCTAAATGACGATCTCGTAAATCTTCAGATCTGTAAGCGATATCGTGTTTGTAACATGCTTCATCTAATCCATCTACTGGTTTATTATCTTCACCGATTGGTTGATCATTTTCATCTAATCGGATATCCAATCTTGTCAATGGTCCACAATAATTTTTACCTGGTAAATGTAATTCTCCGTATTTGGTTTTCATAAATCCAGGAATATATTTTGCAAAATTTCCCATAGATTGTTGAACGTCTCCGCCTTTTTTTTTAATAATCATCATTTTCTTAATAAAAATTTCCAATACTACCAAGCTATTTTTCTATAGACATGATATTAAAGGAATACAGAGTTAGAAAAGGAAAGAATAATATTATTTATTTTTTCAAAGAAAAATCTAAATTTTTTATTTTATGAAATCATTTTATTAATCGCTTTCATCATTTTCAATATCTGAGTGCATATTCGGATTTTCGATCTCTATTTCTTCTTCTGTAAATAAATTTTTATAAATTTTTTTTTCAGTGCGATCAAAATAAATGTAATTATATTTTTTACGCTGCCAGTGATGAATTATTTCCCGCTGATATTCATTAATATTTTCGCTATTGGGTAAGAGATCAGAAAAGATATAAGATTTATCTCTTTTACCTAATTCGAAAAAAATGAAACCAGTGGAATTATTCCGGATAGAATGCTTATCCAATCCGTAGAAAGTTTGGGAAATGTATATCGTATTACAGTTATTATGTCGTCCTCTGGTGAAATACGATTTCATTATTTTCTGATCTGATAAGTTTACAACATCATCGAAAATAATGAGATTTTTTGCATCTTTTGGTAGTGAGTCGCAGGGAACAATTTGATTGGGATCACTAGAAAATAATACGGAAATGGATTTCTCAGGATCCCTGATTAAATATTTTGATTTATCAATATTATTGCTATTATTAATAAATCTTTTATACGCATAAACCAGATATTCCGGAGGAGGAACATAATCAGAATTATTACTATTTCCTAATTCTTTTTTTATCATTTCCAGTGACATTTTCTGTTTTTCTAATACATCACGAATTCCCATTTTTGTTAAAGATGATCCATCTTCAAAACGGAATCCACTTGAAATAACTTTCAATTCCGGTTGATCAATTGTTGTGGAATAAAATATTAAATTATTGAAATCAAGAAATCCGTCTTCTAGTAACATTTTAGTTAATAAAACATTTTTACCACATCCCGATTCACCAACTATTAATAATCTAAAGTTCTTTGGAAATAATTTATTTTTGAATTTTGACTCGTACATACTTAAAATATTGAGTTTTTCCTTCATTTTTATTTTTTCGAATTTTTGGTGAAAATTTTTCAAATTATTTTAAAAGAAAATGAGCGAAACAAGAAAAAATATTTTATTGAACAAATGTTTTGAATGCGATCATTACAAAACACGATACATGAATGAGTTGACGTATTCGGAGAAAAAGATTGAAGAATACAAATCAATAGCGATTGAATTACAATTAATGTTAAAAAATAAGAATGAGTCAACAATTCATAATGAAGAAGAAATAATTAGAAAGTTGGAGGATAAAAATAAAAAGTTGGAGGAGAAAAATAAAAAGTTAGAAGAGAAAAATAAAAAATTGGAAGAGAAAATTATTGGTCTGGGAGAAATTTTAAAACAATGTGAAAGGGATAATTATAATCTTAATGCAAGATTAATAACTAAAGAAGATAATAATTCAATTTGCGAAAGTGAATTATCCTCAGTATCGAAACGAGGTGGACGAAAGAAAGGCCAAATTAACAGAAAAACAAGAGAATTATTAGAAAAAAAGAAGGAAGAATTATTATCCAATTTTCCAAATGTTCCAAATAATGAAGAAAATTTTGAAGATTAAAATTTTTGTTTGACAAGAGATTAAATTTGGAAGATTTGGAAATTTTTATAATATTTTTTTGATATAAATAAAGTTACAAAAATGGTGAAATAAAAGAACGAATAATACTAATAACAAAAGAAAAACTTATAAATGATAAAGAAAAAAAGATAGAAAATTTTATTTACAAGAATGAACGAAAATACCCTAACTGGAAATTAATTATAGAAAAAAAGTTTAAAAATTTAATTATTGACCTTGAAAATAAAATCAATGAAATTAAAGAAAAATGTAATGATGATAATATTGATGATTTTATTTAAAAAATAATTTTAATTTTTCCATTCGAATATTAAAATTAGTATATCGCTATCGTTTAGATAGGGATTTATTGCGAATGGATAGAGTAAAAGTACTGCATTTTTTCAGGTATTTTTCATTATATTTTTCATGATTAATCATTAGTTAATTCTAATGGTAAAGCCTCTAGTTTATGCAAAGTTTGAATATATTCATATTCTTCAATATTCCAATTATGAGCTCTTTTTAAAAGAGAAGTTATTCTCTTTCGATTCATCGATGGAAGTTTCATTCTTTTATCTCGCTCTTCTTCTTCTTTTTTAAAAAGTTTTTCAAGTTCTTCTTTTTCTTTCTCATTAAATTTTCCAATTTTATCTAAACACTTTTCTATATGTTCTTGTTTTATTTTTACTTTTTCTTTTAACAATAAATTTTCATCATCTAGATCACCAGCAAAGTTTATGGCTTCAATCCAATTATTACGGTAAAATAGAGCTTCTTCTTTTGCATAAACTACTTCTTTTATTTGATCTCTTCCAAAGGATGCTTGTGTAACTAAATTCAATTTATCATAACCTCGTTCTTTTCGTTCAATTTCTTTTTCTATTTTCTCATTTTTTTTATTTTTCAAACTCATTTTTTAATTTTTATTATGACTTTCTTTTATTTTTTCTATTCTTTTTTGAAGTTCAATATCTTCTTTTTCTTGAAGAACTATTGCATCCATTTCACATTCAGATTCAGATTCAGGAGGGACATCGAGTTTTTTTCCAGATCCAATAACAACTTCTTTTTTTCCTCTTCCACGTTTTTGTTGATTCGATTGATTAATTGATAAATTAGCCATTTGAGAATTTATATCTTCTGTTACTATTCCCTTAGAACGATTATACTCTTCTAATTTCGCTTGAATAAAAACCTCTCTTTCTCGTTTTTCAGTTATTTCATTTGCACGCTTCAAAATCTTATCTTCAATTTTCTCCACCGGTTTTCGATTTCGTTTTGGACTACTTGTTAACTTTCGTTCATACGATTTCATACTTTCCGTCACCCCGAAATCCTGACGAATTCGGCGAAAAACATGAATTGATACACCAACTTTATTACATAAATCCTTATGCTTCATTTGCGGATTAATCTTATATTCATGAAGATATCTTCTCAAAATATTCCCACGAAATAATCTTTTCTCCATGCGAATTTCTTCACCGATTTTACTTGATTCCATTTTTATTAGAACATTATAACATTTTTTCGCAAATTTTCCCTAAAAATCTAATTAATTTAAAAATAAACCCACTAAAACCCATTTTTCACAAAATTAATTAAATTTTTAAAAAATGGTGTGTAAAAATTTTAATTTTTTAAACGAACACGATTTGGAAGAAATATATACAAATAATCAAATTATTTATTTTAATAATTTGACGGTATATATTAATATTGAAGAAGAGGAAGAGGAAGAAGAATTATCATTTGAAGTTTATAAAAAACTTATTTGGGAACTTGAAGTGATAAGAAATACGGAATTTACTGATGAAGAAAAACAGATTTTTTCTGAAGATCTTGTTGATGAATCTGTATTTTATAATATTAAAAATAAATATTTGAGAAAATATTTAATTAAACGAAATCGTGTATTTGATTTCATTGTTAATTATAGAACATTTTAATAAAATAATATTATACCAATTAGCCATACTACGGTATGACTTTTTGGTATCCACTTTTTTTCTTCGAGTTCTCATTTTTGATATAAATAATATAACATTTTTGAATATTATATGCGTTTTATCGATAAAATATTTGATTTATTGAATATTATATGCGTTTTATCGATAAAATATTTGATTTTTAAATAATTGGGGTAATGGGGTATAATTATAAGGCTATTTCACAGAAAAATATTTTTGAGAAAAAAAATAGTATAATAATAATAATATTTTCTGTGAAAAAAAAATAGTGTTTTCACAGAAAATATTACGATTTTTACAGGGGTACTGGGGTATAATCATGGCATTGTGGGGTAAACGTGCTAATTATATACTACTCTTGGGTCAAAGTTAATAGATTTAATAATTGGTTATAGATTAATAAACGATTATAGTATAATAATCGTATAATAATAAATCCTGATTTGATGCATCGGCGTAGCCAGGATTGCAGAGGGGGGGGTGGAAAATAAATTCCGCAATCGAGGCCGAAAACTGTGGGAGTATGGGGGTGGCTAATTATGTTTTAATTTTTT